>JAVJIF010033400.1:0-201702 GCA_038442645.1 Agave tequilana
TTAATCTACAAAAAAGAAAAGAAAAGAAACAAAAGAAAAGAAAACTTACTTGAGATTGTTGAAGAAAGAACGGAAAACCTTACATGTTCTACCTTGCTTTAGGAGGCGTTCCACGAATAGATCATAAGATCGATCTCAATCCCTGTGCACATTTATCGTCAAGCATACTCAAGTACGAAGTGATGCGTAGCTTGGAGGAGACGTCTTCATGAACTATCGCTGGTTCTCCAGAGCTTAGTTATACGTGCTTATGGAATCCACTTGCATGTTCATCAACAACCACAAGATCACAGAGAAAAGAAAAGAAAAACAAAATAAAAATACACATAAGAATAAAGAACAAAAAGAAAAGTAATTACCTTTATTGCTTTAATCAATGCAGAAAAGAAGATACATCGGTGTCACTCTCAATATACCCTCTCTCTCTTGAAAATAAAAAAAAAGAAACCCTAATTTACAAAAGAAAACCTAGAAGAAACCCTAATTTTGGCCCTTGGCTCTTCTCTGGATGCTGGACACCCTTTGCGTTGCACTGCAGGTGATATTTATAGGTGCAGAAGGCTACAGAGTCCCCGAAGAAACTGCCCACGAAAATTGGATCTGGATGAGATCAAAGTGCCGCGTTTCCGCGGCTTTTGCCGCGGATACGCGGCACTTTGGTGACGTCTGGCCACGCGCTTTGGCGCGTTGCCTCTCCTGGTCCGTCCCTGTGGGCTTCTGCTTCTGGAATTTTGATCCTGGCCTTTTAATCTGGATTTTCGAGATAACTTGGTATCAAGTTACTTTTAATCCAGATTTCTTCAAATTTTCTTCCCACGAATTTTCTTCTTATCTTGGCCTTTTATCCTCATCCTGCATGTGTTTAGGGTTAGATAGAAGTCTATCCTTCCCTAATCTCTGATATTTGCAACTTTTAGCCCTTGTATTTGCATTTTGACTCTTTGTATTTGGCTTTTTCACCTGGGCTTTCAACATGGGCTTGGATTTGGGCTTTTGGGCTCTTTAGGCTTTATTTATTGCTAAAATAACAATTCGAGCCTGCACACAATAAATTACAAATTATTAATAAATGTGCAATTTAAATGAATTAAATGAAAATGTGATGGTAAATATGATGATAAAATGCACTTTTGACTACCAATCACACCCCCACACTTATCTTTTTGCTCGTCCTCGAGTAAAAAATAAGAAAAAGAAAAAGAAATGAAAAGTTAATCTAACCTAACTCACTTTCGTAGGAATCACGATTGCACTTAGCACGTGCAACAAGCCGTTAAACCTCTAGGTTACCCTAGAGGGACGAGTGTTGTCTCGTGAGGGTTTTCAGCGGATTGCACCCCAAAATCCATAAAAGGAAAATATTTGAATTATATTTGAAGAGACTAAGTAGTCTATAAGTTTTAGGATTATCATTTTTATTCATTCTTCAAACCTAGTCTTTATAAAGTCAATTGTTATTCATTTTAGGTAAGAATTAAATTGAATTTCTAATATAGTCTTTTTCGTTACCAAAGTCATACGCATCCTTGTGAATCTAGGAATTCCTTAACTTGGACTCTCATGCCTCTTTATTATTTTTTATACATCATCTAATTTTCTTTCGTGTAAGTATCAAGGCTTCTTGAGGCCCTCATACCTACTAATTGACTATTATTTGTTAATATATTTATTTTTTTTTTTTGGCATGTATAACTCATCTAATTTTCTTTCGTATAAGTATCACAGGCTTCTTGAGGCCCTCATACCTAACTATTGATTATTAGATATGTTATACATATATTATTTTTCTTAGTCTTCTTAGGCTTTCTAATCCACCATGTAACGAACTTAAAGTCGATGACTCCCAAACCGGTTGGCTTTAGGGCACCAAGTGAGAAAACACCCCGCGGACTCAATTCGAGTGAACTAGCCCCAAAACTAAGGACTTTATTTTATTTACTCACCTTTAGCATGAATACTTATGCTTCTTGAGGCACATGTATCAGCTTAATTGGTGATTTTTTTTTTTTCTTCTTTTTTTTTATGAGGCACAAGGTCTTTGTCTTAGAATCCTAGATATGCATTTGGTATGCACATTTCATTAAGGTAAAAATCAAGACTAATTATTTATTCAATTTCTCTCCTATACCTAAAAATTTAAACAATTTATTTATTTTGACCAAGTTTTTAGAAATCCTAATCGTGATTTTCCTAATCCTTAAACTAACTTAGATTTCTTTCAAAAATAAGTCAAAATATTTCCTTTTATAACAAATTTTTTTTTTTTAAATTTTTTTTTTATTAGCAATTTTTTTTTAGTTTTTACCTATGTTAGTATGTAGTAAAGCCCACCCCCACACTTATCTCATGCATTGTCCTCAATGTATGAAATGAATGCATATATGCATGAAAAAGAACAAGGGAAGGCGGAGTTACCTTAGGGGGTGGTTCCGGTGGTGGTCTAATTGGTCCACGAAATGCGGCCCAAACAAGATAACGTGGTAGTTCACGGGACCTACCTTTATGACCTCTATTTTATTTACATATTTACAGTCCCCAGAATGAATAGGATCATGGAAGATCCTCTCGTGTAACTTACTCCCTTTACATGACCAGTCCTGGAAAATCATCACAGAGTCATGGTCTATACCTATGTCCAACAAAAGAATGTGACTTGGTAAAATGGTTGACTTGGACTCAAGAATGATAGGTTCAGGATCTACCCGACTCAGGAAAGAAACTCAATCAAGTAAAGGTTCAGGATCGGGCTAGGATCAAGAAGTGGGTCCAAGTCAAGAAATTGAAACTCAAGTCTACAATCATTTTCCCACAGTGGAATGTGACTCAATGTTGGTGATTCAAGTTCAGAATGATAGGTGGGAATCAAAACTGACTCTAAAATATTACCTAAGTCGGGTAACAAAACAGGAGTCAATAATGATTCAGGAATTTGAACTTGATCATAGATTTGGGAATCTAGGTCACATATCTCATTAGTTTCAATCTCATAAAATGGAAACTTGCCAATTTTTCCATGGGACTTTCAAAATTGCACAATTGGTCAAGTTCAATATGATCATCAAAATGGTGATTCAATTTCATGATCTATGGGTACGGGAATAAATGTTGGCTCAGAAAATGGTCCAAATTGGGTAGGATACTGGAGTCAACATAGATTCGAAGATGGAAACTGAATCGCAAAGTTGGGGATCGGGTTCACATTCATATCTAATTCAATCTCATTGAATTAAAACTAGCCAATTTGTCCAAGGATTGGGATTGAGCAAGTTCATATTGATGTGATGAAATTGAATTTTGATCAAGGTCTTCCAAACAGAATGATTCTTGGTTCCTATCAGATGCTCAAGAATGTTTGAAAGTCTAGAAATTTGATCACTCATTGTATCTTGCAACCGATCCACTTTTTCTTCTAACCCATCGAATAGATCAATGGAGGACTGAAACCTTGGTGATGTGGGAAAAGACGTATATGAAGATAATGGTTGAACGGTGGTTGACCATATGACTCAGGGGTGTTGAATTTCCATTGACTCTGTGAAGAGTAGTGATGATTATTCCAATCTTGTTATAGTATTGGGACTGGGGCATGTAATGATTCGGATAAGACCAATCTGGCACACTAGGTTGGTCAAAGTTATGATATGACGGGTTGGTAATATCCGAATAAGAGGTTGGTGTGTAATATGGATCCTCATTAAAATTGAAAAAATTGTTGTTATAGGCCATATCACACAATCACAACAAAACAAAAAGAAAACAAACAAAGAAGAAAATTTCTAACCTAAGTTAGGGTAGACCTAGACCTAGACGACTCCTAACTGATTAGACTGTCCACGGGAGGTAGGGTGCAGACTTTGACCACAAGTTAATCAGCCAGGTCAGGGCAAGAGTGTGGAGGTTTTCCGTCAAAGACGTTCCTTAATTAAATAACCACCACACTTCGGGCTTTCGGCCCTCAATCCCCTTCCTAGACACTGATTTGGCAAGAGTCAACTTCCAGCACTGTTCCCCCTTAGGATAATCTCCTAATTGAGTCCGAGATGTCCCTAGGGCCAACGTCTACTAATTTTTAAGTTAGGCTTGGGTTAGTGAGTGCTCGGGATATGATTTTTGGGCTAAGGAAGGGTGATGAAATCCCCACCTTATCTTGTTAATGGGTTATGCCCTTAAGATGAATTAGTGCAAGTGTACAAGATAAATAGATAAGAATCACTCAAAGCAGAAATCAACCAAGAGATGAATCCTATTCTACATGCAATGCGTACGTACCTTGCTCCTCCAGCACTCTTCAACAGTAAATAAAATAATTGAAAAGACACGTGCCTAATATGCAAACGTCTAATCAAATTTTATTTTTAACAACCAATAATTTACTGTTGAATTATTAGCAATTTACAGGTATATCACAGAACAAAACAGAATAGAGCAGTAAGCAGTAATCTCAAATTTCAGCAATCTGCAAAAACATTGAATCAGTAGTCCTTACTGTTGCCGCGTTTCCCCGTGGCTCTGGCCGCGGATCCTCGGCAAAACAGTGGGCTCCTGTGCTCTGCCTTCGAGGGCAGAGGCACAGGGCAGCTATATGTCCACTGCAGCTGCTGTTTTCTGTTTCCTGTTCTCCAAACCTGCAAACAGAAAAGAATAAAGAATTAGTTAAAAATTAAATTTTTTTTTGTTTTAGAGATAACTTACCGTCTCCCCGGCAACGGCGCCAATTTGTTGACTGATTTTTCCTGCACACAAAAGATGGTATTTTAGTTTTAAAAATAGATGTGCAAGTTTCAGTTCTAATCCGCGGTAGCAGGCTATGCGGGTCGTGATCCTCAAGGAGGGACTGCGATGGAAGCGTTAAGCAAGTTATACTTTAAAGCTTTTATTTTTATTAGTTAAATGGTGGTATTTACAATGGTGGTATTTACAATGGATGGAAGAAAAGAATTGTGGAAGATGTGGATTTAATCTACAAAAAGAAAAGAAAAGAAACAAAAAGAAAAGAAAACTTACTTGAGATTGGTTGAAGAAAGAACGTGAAAACCTTACATGTTCTACCTTGCTTTAGGAGGCGTTCCACGAATAGATCATAAGATCGATCTCAATCCCTGTGCACATTATATCGTCAAGCATACTCAAGTACGAAGTGATGCGTAGCTTGGAGGAGACGTCTTCATGAACTATCGCTGGTTCTCACAGAGCTTAGTTATACGTGCTTATGGAATCCACTTGCATGTTCATCAACAACCACAAGATCACAGAGAAAAAGAAAAGAAAAACAAAATAAAAATAACACATAAGAATAAGAACAAAAAGAAGTAATTACCTTTATTGCTTTAATCAATGGCAGAGAAAAGAAGATACATCGGTGTCACTCTCAATATAATCCTCTCTCTCTCTTGAAAATAAAAGAAAAGAAACCCTAATTTACAAAAGAAAACCTAGAAGAAACCCTAATTTTGGCCCTTGGCTCTTCTCTGGATGCTGGACACCCTTTGCGTTGCACTGCAGGTGATATTTATAGGTGCAGAAGGCTACAGAGTCCCGGAAGAAACTGCCCACGAAAATTGGGATCTGGATGAGATCAAAGTGCCGCGTTTCCGCGGCTTTTGCCGCGGATCCGCGGCACTTTGGTGACGTCTGGCCACGCGCTTTGGCGCGTGGCCTCTCCTGGTCCGTCCCTGTGGGCTTCTGCTTCTGGAATTTTGATCCTGGCCTTTTAATCTGGATTTTCGAGATAACTTGGTAATCAAGTTACTTTTAATCCAGATTTCTTCAAATTTCTTCCCACGAATTTTCTTCTTATCTTGGCCTTTTATCCTCATCCTGCATGTGTTTAGGGTTAGATAGAAGTCTATCCTTCCCTAATCTCTGATATTTGCAACTTTTAGCCCTTGTATTTGCATTTTGACTCTTTGTATTTGCGCTTTTTCACCTGGGCTTCAAACATGGGCTTGGATTTGGGCTTTTGGGCTCTTTAGGCTTTATTTATTGCTAAAATAACAATTCGAGGCCTGCACACAATAAATTACAAATTATTAATAAATGTGCAGAATTAAATGAATAAATATGAAATGTGATGGTAATATGATGATAAAAATGCACTTTTGACTACCAATCACACCCCCACACTTATCTTTTTGCTCGTCCTCGAGTAAAAATAAAGAAAAAGAAAAAGAAATGAAAAGTTAATCTAACCTAACTCACTTTCGTAGAATCACGATTGCACTTAGCACGTGCAACAAGCCGTTAAACCTCTAGGTTACCCTAGAGGACGAGTGTTGTCTCGTGAGGGTTTTCAGCGGATTGCACCCACAAAATCCATAAAAAGGAAAATATTTGAATTATATTTGAAGAGACTAAGTAGTCTATAAGTTTTAGGATTATCATTTTTATTCATTCTTCAAACCTAGTCTTTATAAAGTCAATTGTTATTCATTTTAGGTAAGATTAAAATTGAATTTCTAATATAGTCTTTTTCGTTACCAAAAGTCATACGCACCCTTGTGAATCTAGGAATTCCTTAACTTGAGCTCTCATGCCTCTTTATTATTTTTATAACATCATCTAATTTTCTTTCGTGTAAGTATCAAGGCTTCTTGAGGCCCTCATACCTAACTAATTGACTATTAGATGTGTTAATATATTTTTTTTTTTTTTTTGGCATGTATAACTCATCTAATTTTCTTTCGTATAAGTATCAAGGCTTCTTGAGGCCCTCATACCTAACTAATTGATTATTAGATATGTTAATACATATATTATTTTTCTTAGTCTTCTTAGGCTTTCTAATCCACCCATGTAACGAACTTAAAGTCGATGACTCTCCAAACCGGTTGGCTTTAGGGCACCAAGTGAAACACCCCCGCGGACTCAAATTCGAGTGAACTAGCCCCAAAACTAAGGACTTTATTTTATTTACTCACCTTTAGGCATGAATACTTATGCTTCTTGAGGCACATGTATCAGCTTAATTGGTGATTTTTTTTTTTCTTTTTTTTTTATGAGGCACAAGGTCTTTGTCTTAGAATCCTAGATATGCATTTGGTATGCACATTTCATTAAGGTAAAAATCAAGACTAATTATTTATTCAATTTCTCTCCTATACCTAAAAATTTAAACAATTTATTTATTTTGACCAAGTTTTTAGAAATCCTAATCGTGATTTTCCTAATCCTTAAAACTAACTTAGATTTCTTTCAAAAAATAAGTCAAATATTTCCTTTTTATAACAAATTTTTTTTTTTAAATTTTTTTTTTTATTAGCAATTTTTTTTTAGTTTTTACCTATGTTAGTATGTTAGTAAAGCCCACCCCCACACTTATCTCATGCATTGTCCTCAATGTATGAAATGAATGCATATATGCATGAAAAAGAACAAGGGAAGGCGGAAGTTACCTTAGGGGGTGGTTCCGGTGGTGGTCTAATTGGTCCACGAAATGCGGCCCAAACAAGATAACGTGGTAGTTCACGGACCTACCTTTATTGACCTCTATTTTATTTACATATTTACAGTCCCCAGAATGAATAGGATCATGGAAGATCCTCTCGTGAAACTTACTCCCTTTACATGACCAGTCCTGGAAAATCATCACAGAGTCATGGTCTATACCTATGTCCAACAAAGAATGTGACTTGGTAAAATGGTTGACTTGGACTCAAGAATGATAGGTTCAGGATCTAACACCGACTCAGGAAAGAAACTCAAATCAAGTAAAGGTTCAGGAATCGGGCTAGGATCAAGAAGTGGGTCCAAGTCAAGAAATTGAAACTCAAGTCTACAATCATTTTCCCACAATGGAATGTGACTCAATGTTGGTGATTCAAGTTCAGGAATGATAGGTGTGGGAATCAAAACTGACTCTAAAATATTACCTAAGTCGGGTAACAAAACAGGAGTCAATAATGATTCAGGAATTTGAACTTGATCATAGATTTGGGAATCTAGGTCACATATCTCATTAGTTTCAATCTCATAAAAATGGAAACTTGCCAATTTTTCCATGGGACTTTCAAATTGCACAATTGGTCAAGTTCAATATGATCATCAAAAATGGGTGATTCAATTTCATGATCTATGGGTACGGGAATAAATGTTGGCTCAGAAAATTGGTCCAAATTGGGTAAGGATACTGGAGTCAACATAGATTCGAAGATGGAAACTGAATCGCAAAGTTGGGGATCGGGTTCACATTCATAATCTAATTCAATCTCATTGAAATTAAAACTAGCCAATTTGTCCAAGGATTGGGATTGAGCAAGTTCATATTGATGTGATGAAATTGAATTTTGATCAAGGTCTTCTAAACAGAATGATTCTTGGTTCCTATCAAGATGCTCAAGAATGTTTGAAAGTCTAGAAATTTGATCACTCATTGTATCTTGCAACCGATCCACTTTTTCTTCTAACCCATCGAATAGATCAATGGAGGACTGAAACCTTGGTGATGTGGGAAAAGACGTATATGAAGATAATGGTTGAACAGGTGGTTGACCATATGACTCAGGGTGTTGAATTCCCATTGACTCTGTGAAGAGTAGTGATGATTATTCCAATCTTGTTCATAGTATTGGGACTGGGGCATGTAATGATTCGGATAAGACCAATCTGGCACACTAGGTTGGTCAAAGTTATGATATGCCGGTTGGTAATATCCGAATAAGAGGTTGGTGTGTAATATGGATCCTCATTAAAATTGAAAAAATTGTTGTTATAGGCCATATCACACAATCACAAACAAAACAAAAAGAAAACAAACAAAGAAGAAAAATTTCTAACCTAAGTTAGGGTAGACCTAGACCTAGACGACTCCTAACTGATTAGACTGTCCACGGGAGGTAGGGTGCAGACTTTGACCACAAGTTAATCAGCCAGGTCAGGGCAAGAGTGGTGGGAGGTTTTCCGTCAAAGACGTTCCTTAATTAAATAACCACCACACTTCGGGCTTTCGGCCCTCAATCCCCTTCCTAGACACTGATTTGGCAAGAGTCAACTTCCAGCACTGTTCCCCCTTAGGATAATCTCCTAATTGAGTCCGAGATGTCCCTAGGGCCAACGTCTACTACTATTTTTAAGTTAGGCTTGGGTTAGTGAGTGCTCGGGATATGATTTTTGGGCTAAGGAAGGGTGATGAAATCCCCACCTTATCTTGTTAATGGGTTATGCCCTTAAGATGAATTAGTGCAAGTGTACAAGATAAATAGATAAGAATCACTCAAAGCAGAAAATCAACCAAGAGATGAATCCTATTCTACATGCAATGCGTACGTACCTTGCTCCTCCAGCACTCTTCAACAGTAAATAAAAATAATTGAAAAGACACGTGCCTAATATGCAAACGTCTAATCAAATTTTATTTTTAACAACTAATAATTTACTGTTGAATTATTAGCAATTTACAGGTATATCACAGAACAAAACAGAATAGAGCAGTAAGCAGTAATCTCAAATTTCAGCAATCTGCAAAAACATTGAATCAGTAGTCCTTACTGTTGCCGCGTTTCCGCGGCTCTGGCCGCGGATCCTCGGCAAAACAGTGGGCTCCTGTGCTCTGCCTTCGAGGGCAGAGGCACAGGGCAGCTATATGTCCACTGCAGCTGCTGTTTTCTGTTTCCTGTTCTCCAAACCTGCAAACAGAAAAATAAAGAATTAGTTAAAATTAAATTTTTTTGTTTTAGAGATAACTTACCGTCCCTCCCCGGCAACGGCGCCAATTTGTTGACTGATTTTTCCTGCACACAAAAGATGGTATTTTAGTTTTAAAAATAGATGTGCAAGTTTCAGTTCTAATCCGCGGTAGCAGGGCTATGCGGGTCGTGATCCTCAAGGAGGGACTGCGATGGAAGCGTTAAGCAAGTTATACTCTAAAGCTTTTATTTTTATTAGTTAAATGGTGGTATTTACAATGGGTGGTATTTACAATGGATGGAAGAAAAGAATTGTGAAAGATGTGGATTTAATCTACAAAAAAGAAAAGAAAAGAAACAAAAGAAAAGAAAACTTACTTGAGATTGGTTGAAGAAAGAACGTGAAAACCTTACATGTTCTACCTTGCTTTAGGAGGCGTTCCACGAATAGATCATAAGATCGATCTCAATCCCTGTGCACATTATATCGTCAAGCATACTCAAGTACGAAGTGATGCGTAGCTTGGAGGAGACGTCTTCATGAACTATCGCTGGTTCTCACAGAGCTTAGTTATACGTGCTTATGGAATCCACTTGCATGTTCATCAACAACCACAAGATCACAGAGAAAAGAAAAGAAAAACAAAATAAAAATAACACATAAGAATAAAGAACAAAAAGAAAAGTAATTACCTTTATTGCTTTAATCAATGGCAGAGAAAAGAAGATACATCGGTGTCACTCTCAATATAATCCTCTCTCTCTCTTGAAAAAAAAGAAAAGAAACCCTAATTTACAAAAGAAAACCTAGAAGAAACCCTAATTTTGGCCCTTGGCTCTTCTCTGGATGCTGGACACCCTTTGCGTTGCACTGCAGGTGATATTTATAGGTGCAGAAGGCTACAGAGTCCCGGAAGAAACTGCCCACGAAAATTGGGATCTGGATGAGATCAAAGTGCCGCGTTTCCGCGGCTTTTGCCGCGGATCCGCGGCACTTTGGTGACGTCTGGCCACGCGCTTTGGCGCGTGGCCTCTCCTGGTCCGTCCCTGTGGGCTTCTGCTTCTGGAATTTTGATCCTGGCCTTTTAATCTGGATTTTCGAGATAACTTGGTAATCAAGTTACTTTTAATCCAGATTTCTTCAAATTTTCTTCCCACGAATTTTCTTCTTATCTTGGCCTTTTATCCTCATCCTGCATGTGTTTAGGGTTAGATAGAAGTCTATCCTTCCCTAATCTCTGATATTTGCAACTTTTAGCCCTTGTATTTGCATTTTGACTCTTTGTATTTGCGCTTTTTCACCTGGGCTTCAAACATGGGCTTGGATTTGGGCTTTTGGGCTCTTTAGGCTTTATTTATTGCTAAAATAACAATTCGAGGCCTGCACACAATAAATTACAAATTATTAATAAATGTGCAGAATTAAATGAATAAATATGAAAATGTGATGGTAAATATGATGATAAAAATGCACTTTTGACTACCAATCATGTGTACGCGTGCGTGTGCGCGCACAGGTATTTTGGGTATGTGTATTATTAATGCATGTGTAGTGTATAACTATAAGTGTGTATTGTTAAATGGGTACTGTGCATGAAATGTGTATGTGTGTTGATTATGATTGGATGTGCATGTATATATGCATATGTGTATTAATTTGTGTTAATAGTGTATATGTATATGTGTACTTGTATATATATGAATATGGGTGTACATGTATGTGTTTGTGTGCACGTGTGGGTGTTAAGCATGTATTTATGTTTATATGTATATGTCGGTTGCGTTCTACAGCGATGCAGATTCATTCGTGCGATCCAACACGGTAATAGGAGACTCGGCCCGATTCGGAATGAACTCGTTATAGACCCCATAGCCCGACAATTCGAAGACCAATTCATGAGATGATCTGAAGATCTGTACCAGTTCATGCGGTGAAGACCAGATGGTGATTTGGATTCATAACCGCGTCATTTCATGTGAGTATTTATTCTTATATATCTTTTTTTTACTGTTGCCAGTAGGTGTTCACGTAATTATTCGTGTTATTCCATGTGACCACCTGATATATTATACCAGTATGTTGACCTGTATCACTTCATGAGGCATAGTGAATGTTTACTTCTGCGTTATTGTTCATTACTGTTATCTTCTGTTTAAATTATTATCATGTTCAAATAATGATTATACATGTTAACTACTAGTCTTGATCATGTTCCTTTAAGATGATATCTATACCAGAGTAGTAGTGTTTGGGACTAGAATGTATTTGATAGACTGTTGACCTGATATTTGGAGTTATTCAGCAGTTGATTTTTGGGCATATTAATGGACTTAATTGGAATAAAGTTGACTCGAGTTTGGAACAGATCGATCTAGTGGATGGATTATTAGACTTGTATTGTTACACTAAGGGAGAGTTTAGATGGAGTACATCTGATAGATCAAAGGTATCTTGATATTCATGTGTCTTTGGATTTATTATGTTATCACTAAGATATTCTTGTTTTATCATTTCATCTGTAGATTATTTACCGTTTCAGATTTAGGATTATTTGCAATATACCTTAGACAGACTTTTGGACTGTTAGGAGATATTATTCTGGATTCTCCTATTGATGAGTGAGACTGAGATATTATTATCTTATCATTTCATATGAACCCATTTTACCTTTTCGGATCTGGGACTATTTGTGATGTAACTTAGATTGGGATTGAATTTGGATATTGGATTTTGATTGGTTCATGATTATAGTTATAGGTGTGAATACTTAGGTGAATTGATTAGCAGAGTTAGACTGATAGAATAGAGTGAATCTTGAATACTGATCTATTTTTAATTACCTAAGGTTGGGAGATAGATGTACATTAGATTTGCCTGAGCTCGTGGATTTCATATTTGTTACAGTTGATGACTGTCTTGGTATATGGATCTGTGATTGAACATGACTGAAGTGAGAGTGTATTGATCAAATTGTTTTATAAGAAATTGATTAGAGATAATTGAGTAGTTAGCTTATTATTTTGAGATCGGGATAAATCAATTAGAGGTGGCTGATTATTTATGTTATGACTCTGATATATTGATGACTAAAGGATAGATATGCAATTAATATAAAGGATTGGAGTAGATCTACTTAATCGAGGTAACTGATTATTGATTTATTGAGGTGGTTACTGTATCAGATATTGACTTTGGATTTACCGATGGATGAGATTTTAATTGATTCTAGAGGAGACTGCACTGTAAGGAATCAGTTCTACTGAAACTGTCTATTGAGCTATATCTGGACTTGTTATTGTATTATTCATGTTACTGGAAGTTACTGTGAAAGTATCATTAGACTGTAATGCTCCGTACAACTCTTTTCATCGTAAACACAGTTATTGTTACTGTTTATTGTTCTTATTATTGTTCACCGTGTATACAATTACTGTTACTGTTACTGTATTATTTCGTCACCGCATCATCCTAGTATTCTAATAACATGGATTTTGACTGTTTAACTAAATTAATTAATAATATAAATGGATAACTTACACTGAGATTGAGAAAATTAATGGAGGAGGCAGCGTCTGTATTTTGGGTGGACCTAGGATACAGGTTGCACGACCGACTTACAGTTTCACTGTAGGGTTCAGGGGGATGACTGACATCCCATCTGTTTATTATTCCATAGTGTTATTGTGAGTATTGTTCCACAGTGATACTGTGAGTATTGTTACTATTACTGACTACCTGGCGGTAGGCCTAGTCAGTTCCAGGCATCTGGGCCGTGGTCCCTGGTATGTACAGGACCCACCTAAAACATGAACAATATCTCCAACCAATCAGTTTCAATAACTTAGAACTTTGATTGACACGTGTGATAGGCGTAGTATGCAATGCGTCTATTGCATGTGGCAATTGGTATTCACTGACATAATTGATAACAAAAATTAAAATCTTATATTGACATTGCAGACTGAACATTGATAAATACATATTATAATAGACACCTGATTGTACACTGGGCTCTAGCATGACTTATTACACCCACCTGATATACACACACACACATATAATACACACATATATACATAAATATATACATATATACATATAGTCTGTGACAGATACCTTACTGTACACATGACCTAATTTGGACATCTGACTCTATTACTGACTGGACTTATTATTGTTCATTTATGTTTAGCATGTTATTATAGTCTTATTTCAGTACATATTTTCATAGTTTTGTTTATGATATTGATTATCAATTATCTTTAATTTATAGTTTATCATTATGTACACACTGTTTATATGCACGAGCACCTCCCCTATTCTTGCACACTCATTGGGTCGCTTTCTGACGACCCAAGGATTCCACGTCCAGATATTAGATGTTTTACTTCTTTGATCAAGTGTATAATGAGATCGGACATGTTGCGAGGAACTGGAGTTTTTCTCTACCCATTCTGGTATTATTGTCTACCATTTTTATTCCTGTTGATTTTGTAGTTTTCTTGATTCTCTATACATTGCTATCAATCATTATTCCTTTTTGGTATTCATATAATATCATATGTGGACATCCATATGTAATATTGCAGTGATATTGATTTATTGTAGTAGATTTTATAACTTGTTCAGGTTACTTTAGGATTAGCGTGTATACGTAGGGTATTTTACTCGCGTATATACGTCGCCGACTTTCGTCGCGACTCCGCTTCCACGTTTTTTGAGAAACGGGAGGTGACATGAATAATATACTATTGAAGACACACTCTAGATCCTAAACTTTGAAATCACCTAGAGGGGGGGTGAATAGGTGACTAGCTAATCTAATGGTGAATAAATGCGGAATTAAAACTATTTATGCAAACTAAAAATTATTATGCACAACACACAAGGTATAACCTAAGAGTGTAGCCGGATTTCCCGTGAAGGGCTCTGGACTATCTCCTCAAGATTCCTCTAGATAAGAGTTGAGGTGCCGCTATGGCTCTCTTAGTTGATTACAAGTGTGACCAAACAATCCCCAAGCATATAACAATATAAGCAAAAGTATATCAAGCAAGTAATGAATATGAACAATAAGAGCATGTAAGATGTAAACACAAGTGAGAGATAGAGAGAGCAATCGCAAACACGGGAGATTTGTTTCGAGGTTCAAGCACACTTGCTCTACGTCCCCGCCTTCAACACTATGAAGGATTTCTACTATAAAACGATCCCACCGGATCACTCGGTGCCGCAACACCTACAAGCGAGTTTACACTAGAACTCCTTTGGACTCTCTAGTCCCTCTCTTGTTCCCGTAAGAACAAACAGACACAAGCACGCAAGCTTGCCGAGGCCGCACCTCTACACTGAGTTCTCACTAGAACCCGAAACAATGCGAACCCGCAAATCCGCCTCCTCAAATATAAGAAAGAACTCTTGGTGATCTAAACACTTCTCTCACAACAAAGATCCCTATAGGATGGATATAGCAATGGAAAGCTCAAGTGTGTGTGAGAAAACTTAGATTGATTGTGGTGGAGAAAAACTCAAAGAATCACTTTTGAATATACTTTTGTAAAACTCTCCTTTTAATATGAAAGTATTAGCACTAAAATAAGTGGAGAAAACCTCTATAATAGATAGGAAAAACTGGCTTTTAAACTCTCCAAAAATCTCTCCTAAAACAGTCCAAGGGAGCCCCATTTTGTAGGCTCCAAAAATCTGCCCGTTGGAGGCCAACTCAGCAGCTCTGGCTGCTGACGGTCGACCGCCTTGTCGACCGCCAACGGCCGGATTTCTGACCGTAGGGAAGGTCGGTCGACCGGCCGGTCGACTGCCAACTGGGCAATGGCCTAGCGGTCGACCGCCCGGTCGACCGGGCCATTTCCAGAGAGCAGACACTCTCTGGCGGTCAACCGGCCCCACCTGTGCACGTCTGTGCGCATCAGTCGACCGGAGCGGTCGACCGACAGAGGGTCAGTCCAGGTAATTTTGGGGATTAAAAACTTGACTTTTTGACTTTAATAAAATCCCATAAATTTTCTAAAAATCTACAAAAATAAGTTCAGTATAATACTATGATATACAAACATGTTTGTGCAAAAATCAAAACATGTTACAAACATTTTGAACTATTTTTGTGACTTAGAAATTTTGGCTTAAAACAAAATCTGTATTTTTCCAAATTGATTTTTTTCAAAACTTCTCCAAATACAAAAACAAGATATTTTAAACACTTTTAAAGCTAAGTGTGTTGGATATGATCCACTACACATATATGATGAAATATTTATGTTTTTGACATTAAGCTCTAAAATGGTTTTGGTTAAAACATATGTATATATATAAAACTCCAAAAATCAAAACGGTATTTTTCCAAAACGATATTTTTCCAAAATGAAAACTCTTTTATAAAAATTCATCTAAATCTTGTGTGTGAGTGTATATGTACTTGAGCAATCCACCAACTAATCTATCCTTTACATTTTATCTAAAAATAAAATCTTACTAAAAACAAAGCTTGACACAAGTCTTCTCTTGAAGGTCTTCACTTGAAGTCTTCTTCTCCTTCTTGACTTGGTCCAAACCTTGATCCAAAGAGGTAGACTCCTCTTGAGTACTTGATATGGTCTTGATGCACAAGCTCTTGAATCAACACGTGCTAGCTCCAAAACTTGACTTTAAATCCTTTGTTGAAGCTAAACACCTACTAAGATCTTGATCATAAATCTGAATAAACACAAGATCATTAGTACTATAACTACATGAGTTAATCATCATCAAAACTAGAGTGATGGGCCTGTGGGCCAACAATCTCCCCTTTTTTGATGATGACAAAACTCATGGAGTTATATATGCATGGATTAAAGTTAAGCTTCATAGAAGCTCCCCCTAAACTCATGCATAACAATAAACAAATAAGATATTCAATGAAGTACATGAAACTAAACAAATATATGCATCAACAAGGTGAGAGAAACATGCATAAATCCAAAAACCTTTTTCAAAAAAAACTTTCTCCCCCTTCAAAAATCATTCTTCCATTTTGTAAAAACATAAGATGCATAAACTCAATATATGCAAAAACACAAATATGCATATATAAACTCAAAATCTTTCTCCCCCTTTTTGTCAATCATCAACAAAGGGGTAAAAACCAAACCAACAATAAAGATATATATGCGATATACATTCATGAAGAGGAAGACGCTAAGTTAACTTCCCTGCATACATGCATTACATGAAGAAGGGATGACAAGCCCTAACTCACATAACACATAATATACAATGCATAAGTGGAGATGTTAAGCTTCCCCTACACACGTGTATCACATAAAGAAGAGATGTCAAGCTCCTCAATATAAGATACACTCAACATGAATTTATATGTAGAAGAGATGTTAAGCTCCCCTTGCATATAGACAATACATATCAAAACATTTTAAACACAAATTTTGATATATACTCAAGATAATAAAACACATTTTGAGATACTTTTGTAAATAAACAAAATTTTTAAGATACTAATTGTAATAAATAATACAAATTTTGAATTTTTCTTAAATCAACAAATCAATTTGAGATATCACAAGACTTTTGATACCATATAAAATTGGAAACTTGTGATACCAATTGAAATCGAAACATTTGTACATTTTGATACCAATGAAAAAAAATATTTTATATTTTAACACCAATTGAAATATATGATAAATTTTGATACCAAATAGGTAAAACATATTGATACCAAATGAAATTTAAACCCAATTGGAAATCGAAACATATTGATACCAATTGAAGTACATTGTAAATATTAATACCAATAAAAACACCAAGTGAAAATAATGCATAAGCTTATTAAACTACCAATTGAGATACCAATTGAAAATTAAGATTTAAATCAAGCTTAGCATAAACAAAGTTTGTGCTTTAAACATGTAAATAAATCGTAAATCAAGCACAATCAAATCATATATATGTATTAAAAGAAAATACCAATAGAAATTGATATTATTTGAAATTTAAAGCATACATATATAGAAAACAAAATATGAGTATACAAAAAAATGTCAATTGTGATACCAATTGAAACTATGATGTGAATCAAGTGTATAACTCATAAAAATCTACCCTTTTCATGCACATGATAAAAGATATTTAATTTGAGCATACAAGACAACGTCGCCCATCCATCCGCCCTTAGGATGGTAGGGGTTTTCAAAAGTAGGAGTTTGAAAATATTTTAGCATTGAAAACATTACCAAATGAAGAATAAATAACTAGTTAAAATAATTTTTGAAAAAACTAGTTAAAGATCCTTCAAAATATGAAAACAAATCATATATATCTCATGAATCATGTTAAAAACACAAGAATTGACACTCAAAATCTATAAAGCTCAAAATTTCTCATGAAGACAATGTCATGAGTAAACAAATGAAGTGTGAGTGTACAATAATCATGTAAATTGCATTTTCATGAAAACAATCAATGAGGCTCAAAACAAACATGAATATCATTTTATGAAACAAATAAAAAAATTATTTTTCATTTAAAACAAACTTCAAGGTATATGTATGATTTATCAAAACTAACAATACACATACATATCCTAAATATAAATGAGTCCATAATGTAAATTGCATGAAGGCAAATGACTCAAAGTTATACATGTATATTTATTAGTTTTGAGCAAAAATTACATATACATGAAGTAAAACACGCACAAAAATAGGCAAAACAAGTGTAAATGAGTGAATCATCAAAACTAGGTTATACATGTGCATGTAATGATTACAAATGAGCAATGAAGTGCAAACATATATGAATCAAATGTTGCTTACTACTTGTACAAGTATATACACAAGTTTTGATAAAAATTACATCTAAACAAGTTTTTACCACATGAAGCACAAAACAAAACATAAACATGAAAACATGCTAAAAATATATATGTAAAAGTATGTAAATAAAAAGAGTTTAGAGATAGTTACCAAACCATAAGAACTATACTCTAAGTCTCCAAAACTTGGTAGTTTTCCCACTAAAACTTCCTTGCTAGCGGTGCATCAATATGTGTGTCCATCTAGTCCATGTGCATCCACCACCAAGGCACCAACCTTCTCACGTCATGTGAGAGTCCACACCTACATCAAATACAAAAGGTGGAAATTTTGGTACCCATTTTCTTTTGGGTCCACGGGGGTTAGTCTTATTTAGAACCCAAACATTTTTATTAGCAAAATTAATATGATTTATCTTATCAAAATAAAACTTTGCTAAATGGCCTTTGCGACCGCAATGTGTACACTTGTACACTCTATTATGCACATGTGAATGAGTATGATCATGGAGTGCAAAGTGTACATATGTGTGTCGTGGGTGATGCTCATGCATATGTGGAGCTTGCTTCCTTTGAAACAAGATTTCCAATTTGTTATGGTTAAATGCACAATTGCGCAAAGTTGAGCTCAAACAATCTATTCTATTTTTCAAAACTTTAATCTCATTTTGATCAATAGTGGCATGTAAAGCATGGTGAGAATCATTATTCTTTTTCTTTTTGGAAACATTTTCTTTTTCTTTTGAAATAACTTTTCTTTTCAAAGAGTTATTTTCATGTAAAGCAATTTCTTTTTCCTTTTCCACCAAAACAATTTTATTTTTCAAAGAAGTATTTTCTTCACAAAGATCATTAAGTTTAGAAGACAAGGAAATATTCTCATTTTTCAAAAATTCATTTTCTTTTACAAAGCATGCAACTTTATTTTTAAAAGAATTATTTTCTTCTAAAATAGAGTCATATCTTTTTCAATTTCTTATTTTCCTTTTTAAGCATGTCATATTTTTCAAGAAGTTGTTGACAAAATGATTCAAGCTCATTATGAGACATATCAACATCCTCTTCTAACTCGGATTCGGAGTTTACCTCAAGGGGGTTATCCCCTTGGACCAGGTAGCATACGTTGGAAGCCTCACTTCCAACATCCGAATTGCTCCCAGCATAGTATTGCTCTTGTTCGTCAAGGGAGACTATAGTGTTCCAAACTACAAGAGCCGAATCAATGTTAGAAACCCTAAATAAATATTCATCATTTAGGGTACTCTTTAATGCATGAATGGCTTTTGAGTTAGCCTCAAGATACTTGCTATTACTAAAGTATGAATCCTTAATGGTAGCCAGATAAACATGAATACCTAGACCTTTGAGGTATAATGACATCTTAACTTTTCAAGTTTGGATGTTAAGAATGTCAAAAGTGGGAGGTGACATGAAATCCATGTGTGTGTAAACAAATATTGTGATTAGCTATAAATGAGGATCTTTAACTTAAGGTTGTTAGACCCAAATTAAGAGCACTTGGCTCTGATACCAATTGAAATCAACTAGAGGGGGCGTGAATAGGTGACTAGCTAATCTAATGGTGAATAAATGCGGAATTAAAATTATTTTATGCAAACTAAAAATTATTATGCACAACACTCAAGGTATAACCTAAGAGTGTAGCCGGATTCCCCGTGAAGGGCTCTGGACTATCTCCTCAAGATTCTTTAAGATAAGAGTTGAGGTGCCGCTATGGCTCTCTTGGTTGTATACAAGTGTGAGCAAACAATCCCCAAGCATATAACAATATAAGCACAAGTATGTCAAGCAAGTAATGAATATGAACAATAAGAGCATGCAAGATGTAAACACAAGTGAGAGATAGAGAGAGAGCAATCGCAAACATGGGAGATTTATTTCGAGGTTCAAGCACACTTGCTCTACGTCCCCGCCTTCAACACTATGAAGGATTTTCACTATAAAACGATCCCACCGGATCACTCGGTGCCGCAACACCTACAAGCGAGTTAACTCCTTTGGACTCTCTAGTCCCTCTCTTGTTCCCGTAAGAACAAACACATGCAAGCACGCAAGCTTGCCGAGGCCGCACCTCTACACCGAGTTCTCACTAGAAACAATGCGAACCCGCAAGTCTGCCTTCTCAAATACAAGAAAGAACTCTTGGTGATCTAAACACTTTGATCACCTAAAAATCTCTCACAACAAAGATCCCTATAGGATGGATATAGTAATGAAAAGCTCAAGTGTATGTGAGAAAACGTGGATTGATTGTGGTGGAGAAAAACTCAAAGAATCACTTTTGAAAACACTCTTGTAAAACTCTCCTTTTATTATGAAAGTATTAACACTAAAACAAGTGGAGAAAATCTCTACAATAGATAGGAAAAACTGGCTTTGAAACTCTCCAAAAATCTCTCCTAAAACAGTCCAAGGGAGCCCCATTTTATAGGCTCCAAAAATCTGCCCGTTGGAGGCCAACTCAGCAGCTCTGGCTGCTGACGGTCGACCGCCCGTCGACCTCTAACGGTCAGATTTTCGACCGTTGGGAAGGTCGGTCGACCGGCCGGTCGACCGCCAATGGCGCAATGGCCTAGCGGTCGACCGCCCGGTCGACCGGGCCATTTTCAGAGAGCAGACACTCTCTGGCGGTCGCTCCGGTCGACCGGGCCATTTCCAGAGAGCAGACACTCTCTGGCGGTCGACCGTGCGGTCGACCGGTCTAACCTGTGCACGTCTATGCACATTGATCGACCGGAGCGGTAAACTGACTTCTTGTCCGGTCGACCGTCCGGTCGACTGTCCGTTCGACCGACAGAGTGTCAGTCCAGGCAATTTTGGGGATTAAAAACTTGACTTTTTGACTTTAATAAAATCCCATAAATTTTCTAAAAATCTACAAAAATAAGTTTAGTATAATACTATGTTATACAAACATGTTTGAGTAAAAATCAAAACATATTACAAACATTTTAAACTATTTTTGTGACTTAAAATTTTTGGCTTAAAACAAAATCTGTATTTTCCAAATTGATTTTTTTTCAAAACTTCTCCAAATATAAAAACAAGATATTTTAAACACTTTTAAAGCTTAGTGTATAGGGATATGATCCACTACACATATATTATGAAATATCTATATTTTTGACATTAAGCTCAAAAATGGTTTTGGTTAAAACATATGTATATATATAAAATTCCAAAAACCAAAACGGTATTTTTCCAAAATGATATTTTTCCAAAATGAAAACTCTTTTATAACAACTCATCTAAATCTTGTGTGTGAGTGTATATGTACTTGAGAAATCCACCAACTAATCTATCCTTTACATTTTATCTAAAAATAAAATCTTACTAAAAACAAACCTAGACACAAGTCTTCTCTTGAAGGTCTTCACTTGAAGTCTTCTTCTCCTTCTTGACTTGGTCTAAAACTTGATCCAAAGAGCTAGACTACTCTTGAGTACTTGATGTGGTCTTGATTCATAAGCTCTTGAATCAACACGTGCTAGCTCCAAAACTTGACTTTAAATCCTTTGTTGAAGCTAAACACCTACTAAGATCTTGATCATAAATCTGTGATTAATTAAACACAAGATCATTAGTACTATAACTACATGAGTTAATCATCATCAAAACTAGAGTGATGGGACTTTGGGCCAACAAACTTGTTACAGAATCTCTGAAATACTTGGCTGACAAATTGGGGTCCATTGTCGTGGACAATTTGTCGTGGTAGCCAAAATGATAGAGTACGTGATGTTTGATGAATTTGATCATATCTGATGTCTTTACTTTCTTCTACAGAATAGCTTTCTCCCACTTAGAGAAGTAGACAATTATGACCAAATGAAGTGATATTCTTTGGATGTTGAAGGACTGATGGGTCTGATAGCATCCATTCCCCACATCTCAAATAACCATGAAGATGTTGGATAAAGACGTCCCAGTGCTTGATGGACAAAGTCACCGTGGATCTGATAGGCATGGCATTACTTAGCATAGGCGATGGCCTCAGGGATCATCTTCGGCCAATACTAGCCAAGTCTTCTAAGCCAATCTTCGAGCTTAGGTCTAGGTTAGTGGGCTCCGCACATACTATTGTGAGCTTCCCTGAGTGCCTCCTGTACCTCTTTGTATGAAAGGCAACGGAGTAAGATTTCATCATATGATTGGCAATATAATGTCCTCGTAATCGTATTGTAGTAAAATCGACTGATAGCGGTTGCCTCTTTGAGGTCGTCATGTAAGATGCCGTATAAGACAAAGTCAATGAATGGGAATCGCCGATCTATGAGTTCCAGACCTGTTCAGGTCTCCAAAATTTCTTCGACTTGAAGGTCTCCATTTAGAGTTTGACTTTCTTCAAAAGCGAATTTTGGGCAGTACAAGTCGTGGCTATAGACGAGTACTTTCTTTGTGGCTCTGGCTGGAGGGGCCAACGAAGCAGCGAGAGACGGCAATGCATCTGCATGCATATTTTGCTGACGTGGTACATGGTCAATGTTGAAGCTTCTTAACTTCTCCACCATGTTAACGGTTGTGTGTGATATGGAACCAAGTCTTCATGTCGGACTTCATACTCACCACGAACCTGGTTGAGGATGAGCTTTAAATTGCTGCATGCTTAAAGATTTTTGACTGCAATATCTTCAACAAGCTACATCCCGATCAAGAGAGCGTTGTATCCTCGACGTTGTTGGAACATAGCTCAGTTAATAAGAATGCACGAGGGATCACGTAGTTTTATAGAGATACGAGCACTACCCCCACTCCAGCTATAATGTTTCTTGTAGGACCCATTCTTGATGCGCCGTTGAAGAATGATTGCCAGACTTGCTCTTCGAAAGACATTTGGGTCATGTAGACTTCAACAATCTCATCTGGGAGATCTTTGTAAAGTCTGATTACTTTTGGATCTGGATGTTCAGCCATGAAGTCTTCCACTACTTGTCCTTTCATAGCTTTTTGTGGAAAGAATTGCATCGCATATTATAAGAGTAATATAGCCCATTTCGCCAATCGACCATTTAGCAATGACAGTTTCATCATAAGCAGCCTCAAAGGATTAACTTTTGAAATGACATGAATAGTATGGCCCACTAGGTAGTGTCATATTTTTAGGATAGCAAAAACTAGGGCTAGACGTTCCTTTTCGACTGAGTTGTAACAATGTTCCACTCCGATTATGGTTCTACTCAGGTAGTAGATTGCTTGCTCGTATCCTTGATTATTATTCTTGGCCAATAAAACTTGTAGAGAGTGATCCATAGCTCAAACGTATATCAGGAAGGGTTTCCTTGATACTGAAGCTGCGAGGACGAGTGGATGCATGAGGTATTGCTTGATTACTCAAACGCTTCTTGGCAAGTATTGTCCCAAATAAATGAGACTACCTTCTTCGTCAGCTTGGTGAAGGGTTGGCAATGTCCTGATAGATTCGATATGAATCTCTAGATGTACACCAGTCATCCTTTCAATCTTCTAAGTTCTCTAAGATTTCTTGGAGTGTACATTTCCTGGATGGCACAGACTTTCTCCAGATCGAGGTGGATTCCTTTGGATGTCACAATGAACCCAAGAAATTTGCCACCGACTATCCCTAGAAAGGACTTGGTTGGGTTCATCTTTAGTTGATACTCTCGCATGATTTTGAATACTCTCCTTAGATCTGCTATATGATCATCTTTGGCACGATCTTCACTGCAATATCGTCTACGTAGTACTCTACGATCTTGCATATATGCTCGTGGAAGATTGTATTCATTGCCCGTTGATATGTTGCCATCTTGCATATATGCTCATGAAAGATTATATTCATTGCCCGTTGATATGTCGTGTTTGGTACGGAGAATGGTTCGTGCAAAGTTTCCTTGAATCAATTGAAAGTTTACAACAAACTAATGCCCCGACTACAAGGGAGGGGAGATGTTGAGTCTTGAATCTCTCCTTTGTGTAGTGCTGGGTTCTTCAGGTGGCGATGGAAAGTGAATCTTATTTTCCATTGACCGGGTAAACGTCAGGAACTCTTGGGGATCTTCTCTTCGGATGGTAGACGGAGTAACACAGCTCTGTCGACCAGAAATCTCAAAGAGATTGTAGGCAAAGGTTAACTTGTACGCAGCAAGTTACTTGAAGAGTTGGACTCTCTTTCCTTCTCTGTTGAAGCTCTCAAGTCAAGCTCTTCTCCTTGATTTCTCTGATCTAATTGACCGACCCCTTCTCAATAGCAAGCAAGGCTATTTATAGAGGTATCAGCGATGAACGTGCCCCCTAAAAATACTCCACAATGGGGGTTAACTTTCCCGTTACGTGGGCAGTGATTGACCCCATAACAAGGGCAGTTATAACTGAGACGCGGGTTTCGACCCTCGCGCCTTGGTGCTGCAGTGCCACTGAGACGCAGGTTTTGACTCTCGCGTCTTGGTGCTGTAGTGCCGCTGAGACGCGGGTTTCGACCCTCGCGCCTTGGTGCTGCAGTGCTGCTGAGACGCGGGTTTCGACCCTCACGCCTTGGTGCCGAGACGATGGTCATAATTAGCCCTGCGTCTAGAGTTTAGAACTCTGCTTTTTGGTGACTTGTCTTCTAGTGAACTTTAGACAGCCTACAGAACCCCCTCCAAAGTTTTCGACATTCTGCAGTTAGCTGGGACGGATTTCGAAATACTTTGGACTCTAGCTGAGTTCACCCTTATGACTAGACTGGCAATGCTCCGGGCTTGATCTTGTTTGGAGTATGGTCTTCGTGAGTGTACTGTGGAACTCTTTGAAGCCGCTAAAATTGATCGTGTTGAGTGTCAGATACACAGTCTAAACCTCCCCGAAGCTTTGAGTTTGTCGTTGGTGTACTTTAAACCAGGGGGGGGCCGTCGTCTGCTTGTGCCAGTGTACTTTTGAACTGAATTGCAGAAGCAAGGACTACACGCCAGTTCTGTGGACGCAGGGGTGATACTGCTTTAAAGACGCGCCTTCTATAGGGGTGCATCTTTTGGGGTGACAACGCGACTGTTACTCCATGAGGTAAACGCGAAAAAGATGCGATCTTCGGAGGGACGCGTCTTTTGGAACGAAGACGCGACTTTTCGGACGCAACTCTGGCCGTGTTGAGAAGGGACGCGTCTTTAGAGATGAAGACGCGACTGTTGGATGCGAATCCGTGCCATGAGTACGTTGCCACATGTCCTGTAGAATTGAGGGGACATCTTCTTTTTGGCATGCGAACTTCACGCTGCATTTAAAGCGTTGTCCACGCGTCAGGCGGTGATTAGGCGTCGAGCCAAGCGCCGCGTATCTTTGCGAATCACTGTGCCTATAAAAGGCAACAGTCCTTCAAGAGTCATCATTAGACTCTTTTTCGTCTTCGTGTGCATCTGTTAGGGTTTGAGAAAGGAGCTTTCTGTGTTCTCGATTCCTTCATCTAACATCGGATCCTTGATCACAATGGCACCAAAGGCTAAGCATACTGCTTCGTCTTCAAAGGCGGTCGTCCCTGAGACTCAGATGGGCGGTTCCTCCATGCAGGAAACCCCTATTTCAGGTATAAAAAGCCATTGGACTTGATTTTCACCATTAAAGGGGTTTTTACAGAGTTCTTTTAACTCTTAAATCCCTTTTGAATGTGAACCGCCAACGCGGGCTCAAGCACGTATTTAATCGTCAGGCGCAATTTTTTGAGTCGATCAACGGGGCGCAGGTTTGATGACCTCAGCTTCTTTTATCCGCTCAAATCTGCGTCTGCTTGTTGAACACAGGGCCCCAATGAGCCTTGCGTTTTGGATTCAACACTTAGAATATTTCTAAGTGTGAAAGATTCAGACGCAGATTTCTTATGATTCTTGCGTCTTTTGAAATCGGACACTGGTCCTCATGAATCTTGCATCTGAGTCCAAATACTTAGAGATTTTTCATAAGTCTTGGATTTTCAAAACGCGGATTCCATCTAGCCTCGCGATCTTTAGATCTGGACGCAGATTTTGATGATCTCCGCGTCTGGGTTCATTTCTGCGTTCGAGTTGTAAACACTTAATCATTTTCTTTCTGATTTCTGATCAAATATTATTTTCTTTTGCAGTGCGATATTCCTCCAACCCTCTCTCCAAAAAGTGTCACTTCGGGCACGTAGGTGGTGCTGACCGCAATATAACCTTCGTGTTGCAGAGGACTGCTCCCGTGACTACCGACAAGTCGAAGGAGCGAAGGGAGAGGATCTCCAAGGTCGACACGAGGACCTTCCGGGAAATTATGACCGACACAAAATTTGAGACGGATTCGCGTATTCCGTTAAAGAAACCCGTCTTCTTCTTTGGGGACAACATTGGCGAGGGTGGTAGCATCTTGCATGACGGCGATTACAAGTGGCTTCGCCAGATAGGGGGTAGGAAATTCTTTCTTCCCAAACATGGAGAGAATGTATCCCGTATCCTATCTTCAGCACATGTCTATCCCCCGGGCAATGGAATGGGAGCTTACCCGATCTGTTCCCAGTGTCTCTCTCGGCATACTGGGCGCCAGGAAAGTACACCCTGGCGGACACGGGAGGGAAGTTTTTGGCTTGTTTCCTGGATTACCCAGGTCTGAGTACCCAGTAGGGGAACCCCTCAGCTCGGCACTACCTTCATTAATCAATTCATGAAGGTAAGGGGTGACTTTCCCGTTGACTTCCGTCCGCTCGGGTGGGTCCATGCTACCGACAAGGCCTGGTGGGGCAAGATGGTGGGCTTCATCCTTGTTGAACTTGGAGGTCTGTTGAAACAAGTGGGATTGCGTCATGCGGTCAGGGCTGTGCAGTATGGCATCCCGCAGAGCTCCCACAATTTTTATGGGATCCTGGAGCACTACAACCCTTTGACGGGGACATTCTTCACTCCGGTCGGAGAAATGGGGCTTGCCCTGCATGAACTATATGAAGTTTCGGGGCTGGTCATGGGAGACGCCCCCTATGAAGAATATGTTCCCACTTCTGAGGAGCTTCATCTCTTGAAGAAAAAGTGCCCTCAGATATATGAGACTTACTGGGAAGTGTTGTGCCACTTCCACATCTGCGGTCAAATAACCTCCTGGAGGACTAGGGGAGTTAAGCAGATGTCTTGGGCGAGCTACCTGTTCAACGGTGTAGCTGAGAAAGATCACTCGGTGACTATTCTGGCCCCTAGTACCGAGGAAGAAATCGCTGAGAGGATCGACGCCTCTGTGAGCTCTTATACCACCGAGTCGAATGAAGATACTTTCAAACCTGATACGATTTTTGAAAGTTTTCATCATCAAGCCCGGGTCCCCATTTCTCACCAGGCGCTGCTAGCGGGCTTCCTCATGCTGTGGCTGAAGCGCTGTGTGGTGTCGACACTGCCGCATGAAGTGATTGTTACCGACGTGGTATATCCGGTGGTCCTGTTGGCCTATGGTAAGTCCATTGCTCTCCTTTCAGCAATGGTATCTGGAATTCAAAGTGGATTACGGGCCCTGACTCAAAGCTTGTGCAAGGTGGAGGCCCTCGTCGACTCCCAAGGTAGACCGGAGGTTGACTCAGAGGGGAGGCCAAGAGTAAAGACTCCTAGCCCCCGGATCGAGCTTCCCTATATGTACCTAATGGCTTGGTACGTTATGCACTGCCCCTCGCTGATGACGCCTGTGTCTCAATCCGAGGGGTTTGTCCCTTTTGTGCAGAGGCTAGAGAGTTCAAACTGGTCCCACTACTATATGTTCTACGTTCGGAAATGTATTCTGAACGCTTCAAATTATCATCTCGACCGCTGCTTGCCCGTGATTACCGATGCATCTTATGGGGATAAATTTGCCGACATGGTAGGTTTGGATGACTTTACGAGGCTGCCATCGGGAGTCTTCTGGTGGCTTATTAATATTCGCCCCAGGTATCTGCTCTTTCGGGAAGGGAACTCATGCACAATTGAGCCTTACATGCCGAATCGTTTTGCCCGACAGTTCGGTTATGATCAACTGTATGTCGGCAACCCTAACGCCCAACTCGCCTTCAGTGGGTATTTGTTTGAAGGTGCTCGGGCCTAGTATTACAGCGTGGCTGGGGGGACAAAAGCTCTTTTAAGCTTGCCTCAGAAGACGCCAAACTGCTATACAAGCCTCGGTTTCTGTACCTGGTACTTCCAGGCTAGCAGGATGCCTGGCTACTCAATGGATCGCTCTTGCATCAAAAGCATTAATGCGTCTTTTGAAGAGAAATTGGCATCCAACAAATGCATGCGAGGCATTGATGAATACCAGGCGGCTAAGAAAGAGGCCAGAGGGGAAACAGGGTTGGAGCCAAGAGCAGCAGCACCTAGGGAGCAGCCTGCTAGAAGGCGTCGACGGGCGATGCCTAAACGTCCCCATGGCTCTACTTCCACAGCTGAGCCTGGCTCTACTTCCACAGCTGAGCCTGCCCCGAAGAAGGCCAGGAGAGACTTGGCGGCTGAATCTTCCATGTCCGAGGTCGTCCCTTCCGGTGTTGAGGAGCAGAGGGAAGAAGAGGAGGAGGAAGATGAAACCCCCCTTGTTCGTCCTCGTGGATTGCGCAGCAGGGGCCCCATGATTTTAGAAGAAGGGGAGCTTGTTGATGAACCCGCTGCAACTGATGAGGCTGAGCAACTCGAGGTTGATCTGATGGGAAGGGATGATGTTGAGATTCCAGGGGTCTCAACTCAGCCAGGGTCTTCGTCAGCTCAAGAGAGGAGAGATGAGGCACCGCAGCCTGGGTCTCCTAGTGTATTAATGCCCAGCTCGCGGGTAGTCGACCCTAGCCCTACTACTGGGGTGCTCGGTGGCAAGGTCTTGATTGTCGAGGCGTCTTACGTTGCACTATCGTCCTCCTCGTCCAGAGAGTATGAATATTCTTCGGGCGATGACGTCGATTTTGGCGATGAACCCGCTCCTCCAGATCCGAGTAAATTCTCCCATATTACGGAGGAAGAAATACAAGGGTGTGACCCCGTGACGGTGTCGCCAATAACAACAATTGCTGCTGCTGAAGGTACTCTTATTGTCTTGTCGACCCGGTTTCCCTTTTAACTAGGGAAAAGGTTCTGACGTTTTCCCTTTAACTTTATGCTACAGGGCTGGCCGTGGACAGCGAGGCTGCGACTTCCTCCCATATCGAGGAAATGATACAAGAGCTGGCCCAGCAGGAGGGCGTTGAGGCTCCTGCTACTGAAATGCCTCAAGAGAGGGCAATCATTGAAGTTGGGGAGACCTCAACCCTACAAGACTTGCCCAGGAGTTCGCCGTCTTCGAATCCTCAGCTTGGTAAGAAAATATTGATGTTTTGAATATCTTCCTTTTACTGTCATGGTTAACATTTTGATGATTTGCAGAGAGCGCTGAGGGAGCTCTGGCAGAGGGTCTTGCGGCCAGCGTCGACCCGGATGGCAGTACAATTCAATCCTCGACCGAGAGCCCCGAAGAGGTCAGGTTTGCTGCTACTTCAGTCGCCGTGAAGGCTGCTACGACGGTAACTGCCCTAGAAGTGCCGACGACCATCTCAGCTTCTGTTGCACCTACCGTTGACCCTACCCCTGCACGGGATGAATTGATTCCCATCCCTCGCCCTGTGGTGGAAAAGGGATTCGGGAGTTCGTCAGCGGAGTTCTCTCCAGCAATGATATCATGGAAGAACTGGCACGTCAAATGGTGCAGCAATTCTTTGCTTCCATGCGATCATGCATTGATCTCATTCTTTCTGGGGGCAGCTCTTTTGAGTTTGCCCGAGTACTTCTTGAAAATCTGATCGGGAACATCGGTCATACTGGAGGTCCTTCGCAGGCCAGGGTATGCCTGATGCTGGTGGAGCAGTTGGGAAGTGACTTGAAAGAGCTCAAGTCCTTGGAAGATGCTGGTTAGTACATGAGGCCCGGGCATCCCTGAATAGGCTCCTGGCTGCTCAAGAACAAGAGCGGAAGGAGATGGAGGAACGAATAGCTGAAGAGACCCGCCATCTCCAACATTTCCAGGCTGACCATCAAAGGCTGATTGGCGATTCAAGGGAATCTGAACTCGTCATGCAGAACGCAGAGCAGGTTAATATCAGTTCTTAGGCCACCATAGCCAAGGTGGAGGCCTTGATTGCAATCAATGAGCAGAAGCTTGCCACTGCCAAGAAGAAGCTGGAAGAGCTGGAAGCTGCCAGGACGCTAGTTGAAGAAAGCCTCTCCACTCATTCCTCCAGATTGGAATCTCTACGAGTGCAGCTGGCTGCGAGGAAGTTCTTATCTGAGGAGGAGTTGCGGGTCCAAGCTCTCATGGAGGCTGAGAAAGCGCGTCAGCACGAGATACATCGCCTCCGAGAACAAATCTGTTCTTTGGCTAATCAAGATTATTAGCCTTCTTTTTTTTTGTAAAGGAAAGAACACTCAATTCATCAAGAGTGTTCGTATTACTTTTATCATTTTTGGCTCAAATAATAAAAGTCTTTGAAATTTTGCTCTATCTTCATTGTTCCACTGTGAATGAATCCAACTTCTTAGTCGCAGTCTTTGATTGTGATCCTTGACTGACTGCAAATTGAGACGCGGTTCAAGTTTGCGCGAAGGACGCGGCTTTGGTTATGAAGGACGCGGCTCCCTGAACGCATCCCTCAACTCTACCCAAATGCAGAATTCAGGATGCAGTAAGGACACAGTTTTATGCTCCTCCAAAACTGACGCATAGATATGAGGACGCGACACTGTCTTAGTGGAGACACGTCTCTAGATCCTTGACTCAGTGCAAACTCAAATTATATTGAGTTTATGATAGAAAACCAATTGTTGTCTTGCAATGTAGACGCAGCTCCAGGATACCTGTGATACCTCAGAATGGGTCCCTTTTGCTGGGGGGACGCAGCTTTGAATCACGCGATCACAGTTCTCTTGACTGGAATGAAAAGAGAACGCCGTTTGCGAATTCGCAAGGGGACGCCAGTTCCTGGACGCGGCCCTCGGGCCTGCGTTTGGTGCAACTTCCCAGGCGTTACATGCAGCTTGTCATAAAGATTTCATTGGATCTTTAAATGTCAAGTCGATGTTGACGATTGGGGACTCGCATCATCCGATGTTTCCCGAAGCGGCAGTCCACGCGTCAGCCCTTCATTGGGTTTAGACATTAATGCCTTTAAATGCCAAATCGGCGCTGGCGGTTGGAGACTCGCGTCTTCGACACTTTCCGAAGTGATAGTCCACGCGTCAGCCCTTTATTGGGCTTTGACATTCGTGCGGGAATTAAGGTTGACGGTTCTGATTAGCGAGCCATTAATTATGGGCTTTGTGGTTTGCCTATAAATAGGCTTCACCCCTTTCTTTTAACAGTCCATTGCTTAAACTGTTTTCCCTTAAGAGCAGGCGCTCTAAGGGACTTCATCTTCTTCCTTCAAGGACTTTAAATGGGGTTTGCCCCTATAGACGACGATGACCCAGAGCTTTCATGCTTTTGTTTAATCTCTCCAGAAGATTATCATTGTCAAGTGATTTTAAAATCAAAAAGCGTCTCTTTGAGCACCTTTTATGTCCGTGCCTTGATGCAGAAAGTTCAACCCTTAATGGGTGTTTCTGCAGGTATGACTTTCTGGTTTGCCATGAAATCTTAAGCCCTTACTGGGTTTCAGTTTCGCTTTCTCTTAAAGAGATTCATCTTCTTGACCTTCTCCTGAAGTCTGGCTGGTGCGCCCATCTTTTGGGAGTTGCGCCATTTAGAAAACTCTGACTCGGAATTCTCTGGACGCGAGCATAATGGACTTTCGCACCTGGACTGCGAGCTTTACATACAGGGCTCGCGTCTGAGGCTGTTGATTTGGAAGAATTTCAACACAGATCGAAGGTTTCAGACCTGAATTTAGCAACCCCTGTTTATCAAACAGGGAGATGGCAATTTTCGCGTCTGATTCTCTTCGCGTCTCATATTTTAGATGTGGGTGCAAAACTAGACTGCGTTCGAATCTGTGTGTATCACAACTTTGATCGCGTCTGTTTCTGTCGCAGCAGAATTTTGATTTGCTGCGCGAGTCATTCCTGCATCTGAAGCTTTCAGCAATAGCCGCGTCTGTCACTTAATTTTTTCTGTTAAAGTATCCTGAGCTTCTAATCATCTGATTTTTGCTTCTCGCAGGTAGGCTTAATCATCCTTTTTCATATTCGCTGGGCCCCTGGGAGGATATTTCGGCCAGCGAACTTGTTCGATGGTCGACCACTAGAGAAGAAGTCATGGCTCCTGTTCTCGGGAGACGAGGATCTGGCACCCGCCAAGATCTCTTTGGATTCAATGCACCGGTCATGCTTTTTGGCATGGCATGGTCAGAGTGAGTATGGCGGTGGATATGGTGGTGGGTATGATCTTGGATTCTCCCTTCACCTACCCCAGAAGTGGCATCGATGAAAGCTCCACGCTCATTGGATGACTTTCTGGTGGTGGTGATGTTCATCAACGAAGGATCATACCCCCACTTCGGATGGTCAGGTGGAATCAGAAGATTCTGCTGCCTTTCGACCTCAAGAAACATCATTGTTCTTTCGATGTTCACGTCATGCATGACTCCGTAATCAGTTCCCGAACGTCATCACAATTTTCAACCTGTCTTTGGCGCCCTTCCAAACATCTCGTATTTGGAGTGGTGAACATGCTTCAAGGAGTGATTGCAACCTTTGAGAGAGAGGGACTTCTTTGTACTCCTTTATTGTAACACTCAATCTTATTGTATAAGAGAGCGTTTTGTATCACTTTCATATGTTGGATATAAATAAAAGTGACACTTTTTTTCCTTCTATTGTCTTGAACTCCCTTTTTTTTTTAGTCAGACGAATAGAAGCAAAGAATCTGTAACTTGTCAAAACTATGATGATAATCTTAACGAGTCAAATTTTGTAGAGAGAGATCCTATTTCAGGAACTCAATAATGCTGTCAGAGGTGTGATATTAACTTGACAGGGGATAAGATAATTTTTGTGGACCTGCCACTCTACAAAGGAAAGTGACAGGTGGAACTTGTACCCCCCAGGGAAGATGAGCTTTTATCAGAGGTTAGGGATTAACTTGATTAAGATCAGCTGGGGATCTAATGAAAACACTGTTAACGGTGTAATGTTAACCTAACAATGTTTTTAGGTAGACTTGTTGTTCTGTTAATGAGAATAACAAGTGAGACTAAATTCGCGGGGGATCTAGGAAAGTTTTTACCGTTAGAGGTGTGATATTAACTTAACGGGTTGAATGTAGTCTTGTCAGAAGTGTGATATTAACTTGACAAGAATGTGAGTCAGAGGTGTGATATTAACTTGACTTAAAGGCATTTCAGTTTTATTTGGGAAAACTGAAAGTGTCACTGTCATAGGTGTGATGTTTAACTTGGCAGTGAGGGTAATGCTAGAGGTGTAATTTTGAACTTGGCATTGGTCATCTCGACTTTGACAAGGAAGTCCGAGGGAAAGTCATGGCCTTAAGTGTATTGTTAAACTTAGCAATGACTTGGACGCTAGAGGTGTAGTATTAAACTTAGCATCGTTCAATTCAGCTTCGATATGGAAGTCTGAGGGAAAAATGGCTGTCAGAGGTTTAACATTGAACTTGGCAGCAACTTGATTACTATTAGAAGTGTAATGTTAACTTAACAGTAATTCTTCAGAGGTGTGGTATTGAACTTGACAGAAATTAGTTTGCGATACGAGCAATTTGAGGGCCTGCCATTCTATTGATTAGAATTGACAAGTGAAGTTTTGAAGTGCCAGAGGTATAGTGTTAACCTGGCAAATTTGAAGACTTGTTACTCCATATAGGGTTGACAAGTAAAGCTTGTACTCAATGGGGAGTATTGAAAATTTTCATTACCAGAGGTATAGTGTTAACATAGTAATGATTGTATTTTGTAGACCTACCATTCTGTGTATGAGAATTGGTAAGGGATTTTGGAGGAGAGGGTGGAATTAAGTCCACGTAGGATTTTTAGCAAACCCTCAGCTATCAACGGATTTGAGGTACCTTTACCAACTACCGTTTGAGTTGGGCTAGCCATGCTATTCCCCTTAGCATGATGAGTTGTCGAAGACTTATGTTGGTCTTAGAAGCCAACATTTTCCTCTATCCTTAGCCATCGGAGGCGTCGGATGTTAATGAAGATGGGAACATTAGAACCTAAGTCTCATCTTTTGTCTCTTTATCAATATTTACATCATGCATCATGGTGCTATCAATGCGCTATTAGCTTGTCACTGATCTATCGTGATGTAATAAAGGAAAGAAACTTTTTTTGGATCTGGAGTTTTGATCAGAGGTGTACTTTTAACTTGATCGGCGGAGGAGTACCATTAAGGATAGTACTTCTTTAGGAATCTGCCATTGATCGGCATCATGAGTGTATCGCCATTTGATTGAAACTTGAGATTGCAAAGAAAAAGTTAAAGTTAAAGTTTTGGTTCTCAGTCTCAATTCTATCCGCTGCAGCAAGGGCCAAAGCGGGTCGATCCACAGGGAAGGATGCGATGCAAGCTTTTCGGACGATTTCTCTGTATTACTTAAACAAAACAAAAGAGAATGATTAGATTTGAAATATGTGATTGGAGATATGCAGTTTACTAATCTTCTACCACAACCCATAGTGTAAGTCTTGAAAATTGGATATCATCTTGAAATAAATAAAATCTATCCTAGGTTTATTAGTAGAGATTCAAGCAAGAAAAATGATATTAGAATCTAACTAGTTTGCACTACTAAAAATTCAACAAATGTGCATCCTAACTTCTAAGTACAGCATAAGAAAAGTGTTATCTTAAGGTTATGCTGTCAAAGTACTTAAGCATGAATTTATGAAGAATTATTTAGAGGTGTAACCTAGATTAGAAAAACTAACTACCAATTTAATTTTCAAGAAACCTGTCTTAAACCTAGGGTTTCTAAAAATGATTATCAATCCATCCAATTCCAAAACTACATTAGGGTTGTTTAAGAGATCAGTAAACCACACTTTGGAATTAGTTCATCATCTTTTTTTTCTTTTATTTTCAACTTTTTTTTTATTTTGTTTAATGTGAAGAATTATGAAAGATAGAAGAATAAGACAAATAAAAAGATCACAGCATTAAAACGAAATTAAATGACAAAAATTTAAATGACAAAAAAGGTAACCTTTATTTAAAATCAGATCCAAATACAATGCTCCTCCTCCTCCAAAATATGCTAAAAGTGAAACGAAGATTACAGAAATTTGAAAAGAGAAAAACTAAAGAAAACCCTAAGTTCCCATCTTTGGATCCCCCTCTCTGTTGCTCTGCAGGAGTATTTATAGGAGATGGAAGAAGTAGAGTCCCGGTAAAACTCCTCCACGAAATCTGGTATCCTGTCTCATCCATCTGGCCGCGAAAACACGGTTATGGCCGCTTTTCCGCGGCCATAGATTGGCTTCTCCTCCTCTGGTTCATCCATCTGGGTATATCCTTTTAGATCTGGCATACCGACTCTTTATTTTGAAAATTCGGGATAACTTGGGAAGCAAGTTACCCTAAATCCAAATCTCTTTAAAACGAATTTTATCTTTGCACTCTCCTCCTTTTATCTTTATCCTTATCCTGCAAGCATTTAGGGTTGAGTAGAAGTCTATCCCTTCCCTCTTCTTTTAGTAATTGCAACTTTTGCATTTGGGCTTGGAATTTGCTTTTGGGCTTCATTTAGGCTTTTATTCTTTATTTAAATAATTACTCAAGGCCTGCACACATTAAATAACAAAACTTTAGTAATAGTGCATAATTAAAAGAATAAATAGGAAACATGATAGTAAATGTAGTGATAAATATGCAATTTTTACTACCTATCACCATTTGAGGTTATGAGGCGATATGATCCATTTGAGTAGACTGACTCTACTACAAATGGTCCTTCCCATTTGGGCTGGAATTTCCCTTTTGTCTTATGTGTCATCACCATGGGTCTTCTGACAGCTAAGACAAGGTCGCCTTTCTTGAAAGTTCGCACTTTAACTTTCTTGTTGAAGGCTCTGGTAATCCGGGCTTGATAAAGCTCGATCTGTTGTTGGGCCTGCAGATGTTTATCATCTAAGGCTTCTAATTCTTGGAGTCGCTGTTGATGCTTCTCCTCTTTTGTCATCTCCGCTGTCAAGGTGACGGGTAGAGATGGAATTTGGATTTCCAGTGGAAGCACGGCCTCACACCCATATACCAAAGAAAATGGTGTAGCTTTAGTTGGGGTTCGAACAGTCGTGCGATAGGCCCATAAGCATTCACCCAGCTTGTCGTCCCAGTCACGCTGACTTTTCGAGACGGAGCTTGCCAATGGTCTTGCTGAAAGCTTCTGTGAGACCATTAGCGGCGGGGTAGTATGCCGTTGAGGATACACTTGGATTCTGAATTTAGTGCAGAATCTCTGAAAAGCCTGGCTGATGAACTGGGGTCCATTGTCGTGGACGATTCGCCGAGGTACCCAAAATGGTAAATGACGTGATGTTTAACGAACTTGATCACGTCAGATGACTTTACCTCCTTTAAAGGAATGGCCTCAGCCCATTTGGAGAAGTAATCGGTTATGGCCAAAATAAACTGATGTCCTTTTGATGATGGTGGGCTAATAGGGCCAATCACATCCATCCCCCACATCCCAAATGGCCAGGTAGAAGTCGTACAGTGAAGGTACCCTGGTGCTTGATGGTTGAAATCGCCATGTACCTGGCAGGCGTGACATCTTTTGGCATAAGTGATAGCGTCAGCAATCATCTTGGGCCAATAATATCCCAACCTTTTGGAGTCGATATGCAAGTTTTGGGCCAGGTTGATGGGCTCCACACATACCGTCATGGGCTTCTTTCAATATCTCCTGTGCCTCTTTTGGTGAAAGGCAGCGGAGCAAGATCCCGTCATGCGATCGACGATACAATGTTCGCGTAATCGCATTATAGTAGAATTTGGGGGCTTTCCCTCGAATGGCAGCCGCTTCTTTGGTGTCCTCAGGCAGGATGCCATACAAGACATAATCAATGTAAGGGAATCACCAGTCTCTAGACTCTAGACCGGTTGACGACTCGAGAACTTCTTTGTCTTGATGATCACCAGTTGACTCCTGGTAATCCTCAAGAACAATTCTCGGACAATACAGGTCGTGGTTGTAGACAAATATTTTCTCTACTGCTCCGGCTGGAAGGGCTAAGGAGGCAGCGAGGGACGCTAGTGCATCTGCATGCGCATTTTGCTTGTGTGGTACATGGTCAATGTAAAAGTTGGTGAACCTCTTGACCATGTAGACAGTTGCGTTGTAATAGGGTACTAGATCTTCATGTCTGACTTCGTACTCCCCGCAAACTTGGCTGACGATGAGTTTTGAGTCACCATATACCTCGAGATTTTTAACGCCAATCTCATCGGCGAGTTGCATCCCAATCAAGAGGGCATTGTACTTCGCTACATTGTTAGAGCAAGGCTCGGTTAATGAGACGGCTCGAGGAATCACATAGTTCTGTGGGGAGACGAGTACTACTCCTACTCCTGCCACTATATGTCCTTTTGGGCTTGTTCTCGATGCACCGTCAAAGAAAAGTTGCCATACTTGCCTTTCAAAGGATGTCTGAGTCTGACAGGCTTCAGCGACCTCGTCTGGGAGATCCTCGTAAAGTTTGGCTGCCCTCGGATCTGGATGCTCAGCCAGAAAATCCGCCACAGCTTGTCCCTTCACAGCTTTTTATGGTAAAAAGTGCATTTCATATTGGGATAGCAATATGGCCCATTTTGCCAGTCGGCCGTTTAACGATGAAGGCTTTGTCATAAGTAACCTCAAGGGGTTGACTCTTGATATGACGTTTATTGTCTGGCCTACCAAATAGTGTCGCATTTTCTGAACAGCGAACACCAACGCCAAACATTCCTTCTCGATCAGGTTGTACTGGTGTTCGGCCCCGATCATTGTTCTACTCAAATAGTAGATCGCTTGCTCTCATCCTTGATTATCATTCTGAGCTAGTAGAGCTCCTAAAGAATGATCCATTGCTCGGACGTATATCAGGAAAGGTTTTTCGGATACCGAAGCTGCCAGGACTGGTGGTCGTATGAGATATTGTTTAATTTCCTTAAATGCTTGTTGGCAAGCGTTGTCCCAAATGAACGAAACACCCTTCTTCATTAATTTGGTAAAGGGTTGGCATCGTCCGGAGAGATTTGAGATAAACCTTCGGATGTACGCCAATCATCCTTGCAATCCCCTGAGGTCCTTGAGATTTCTCGGAGGTTGCATCTCCTGGATAGCGCGAACCTTTTCCGGATCCAAATGAATTCCTGTGGAAGTCACTACGAACCCTAGGAACTTGCCGCTGGCCACCCCCAGAAAAGATTTGGTAGGGTTCATCTTCAATTGATGGGCCCGCATGATGTCGAAGACAACCTTTAGATCAGTTATATGATCACCTTTAGCGCGGCTTTTTACTGCAATGTCGTCAACATAGCATTCCACCGTTTTGCGCATGTGTTTGTGGAAAATGGCATTCATGGCCCTTTGATATGTTGCCCCTGCATTCTTCAGTCCGAAGGGCATGACGGTGTAGTAGTATACCCCCAGTGGTGTCCTGAAAGAGGTATGTTTTTCGTCGTCAGGATACATTTTGATTTGATTATATCCTGACAATCCATCCATGAAGGACATTCGCTCGAATCCACATGTGTTATCAATCATGACATCTGTGATTGGCAGTGGGAATTCATCCTTGGGACAGGCCTCGTTTAGATCACGAAAATCAATGCAGATTCGGATCTTTCCGTTCTTTTTAGTAACGGGGACGATGTTGGCTACCCAATCAGGATGTTGTTCTTCCCTAACGAAGCCAGAGTCTATAAGCTTTCTGACTTCTGATTGAATTGCCTCCATTATTTCTGGACGGAACCGTCGCTGTTGTTGTTTGACAGACTTTACGTCCGTATTAATGTTGAGGCGATGCATAACCACTTGAGGATCAAGTCCAGGCATGTCCTCGTAATTCCAAGCGAAGACGTCTATATACTCTTGCACAAGAGATATTAGATCATTTTTCTCCGAAGGTGACAGACCTTTGCTTATAAAGATGGGCTTAGGATTAGCCTCATTTCCTAGATTGATCTGAACAACCTTATCTTCTGTTGTGGCTCACGCTGCTCAAAGCGAGTATCCCAAAGAGCATTTAAGTGCTTGATCCAAGGATCTGTATCGGATTGGATCATTTCTTCATCTCCGTCTTCCAGGTGGCTTGTTGAAACCATGTTCACTGAAAGTTCTCTGAAGATGTTGCCGACACTAGCATCTGATTCCCACGAGGACGTACCTGATGAGCAACCATGGCCCAATGACTCTCCAGAGTCAGAGGCTGATGGGATCAGAGTTGATACATAGCCCAACCCCCTGCGAGTCCGATGATAATAATCAGGGGTTTTCCCTTTCGGCACAAAAGATCGAAGTAGCGTTCTCCTTCCTTTGCGAAATTCAACCCTGGTCCGCTCGTTAGATCATACCCCATGCTTCCCATCATTCTGAGTGCCTTTGGCTCATAATGACCGAACTGAGGGGGTTCCTCTTCGCTTTCTGATTCTTCACGGGACATCAGTTCAGACGTAATTCGCCCAAAAAGGATTGGTTTTTGGCCTTTTCGTCTTGCTGGAACCATAAATATGGATTCTTGCGCACTACCAACATCTCGATATGTTTCGAGGGACGATTTCACCGGTACATGCAACGATGTCAAGGCATCCATTGCCGACCAGAGATCATCATCCACTTCGGTACTAGTATCTGACGGCACTGAATCAGAAGCAAACACAGAGAAATACGCCAGATCCAAGTCTTCATTAATATACCATCTGCCTACATCATCGGAGGTATTATCAACATCGAGCTTATTAATTCCCGTTACAAGTGGACCTAGTTCCCACATTCACTCTTCTTTTTCCGGCTCGGTGTCGGCTTTATTACCAGAGTCGGGCTCCTCTGGTTGTGAGATTTCATCTGTTTCCACAGAGTCCAGATACAGGAGAGAATCTGTGAAATAATTCTCAACTCCCTTGAACGGATTCCTTTCGGCAATCAACATTCGCACCTTTCCATTCCCGTCGATGTATTTCATGACTTGGCGGAGAGTAGAGGGAACGATAGAATTACGATGAATCCATGGTCGTCCCAGCAGCAGATTGTAGGAAGTGTCAGCATCGATGACGTAGCATGTCACCTCTGACCTTAAATCCCCGATCTGGCATTTGAGCTTGATCTTCCCCATTGGACGGGTACCATTGGCATTGAACCCATAAATGGTAGTCTGGGTAGCGCTCAAACGATGAGTAGGAATCCCTAGATGCTGCATGACCCGGCGAGGCATAATGCTCAATGCGGACCCGGGATCCACCTGAATGCGACTTACTTCAGATGAACCAATATACCCTGTGAAGTACAGGGGCCGATCGTGTTTCCGTTTGACCTGCATATCATCTGTTGTGAAGGTGATGCAGGGAGCATTTTGGGAGGCATGGAGGCAATCCTCTACATCTTCCTCCTTCAGTCCGATTGGCACCTGAGTCATGAAAACCTCAGCATTAGCGAGGGCCTCTTGTAGAGCTTCTCTGGTTGACTTCGATAGCCTGAGGAGCTCATAAAGAGTAATTCGCGCCGGGATATTGGCCAGTTGAGCCAGGACATCAAAGCGATAAGGTGCTGTGGATCCTTCCGCTATGTCTTTTGAAAGAACTCTGGAAAACCGAAGCTCTTTCTGTTTCTCCACGGGTTGCTTTGTGGAGGGCTTGGCTGGCTCTGCAGCGGGTCTTGGAGGAGTTACCACCATTTCGTCATACTTTTTCAAATATGACTGCCCCGAACGGGTTTCTGCCACAAGTTGGTTAGGTTCTGTGGCCAGAGCTATTGTTTCCTCTTCTGAATCAGTCAGGGAGGGAACATCAGTCTCCGCTTCCCGAGAAGAGGCACATACCACATTACAGGATGTAGCCTTAGCTTTGCCCTTTGACTTCCTGTTGGTCACAGTAGTCCATTGTTGGCCATCAATAAGGTTAGGATGAACCCACATGACTTCCCTTCTAGGTGTGGGGACAGGTACCAGGCCTTTTTCTTGCTGCTGGTGAGGGTCTGTGTTGACCACTCTTAGCTCTCCTCTTGGGACAGGGACTACTCCAGAGGGTGTTGGAGGTTGTCTTCCAAACTGGAGAAATGACGTCATATTGGCCGTCACCTTCTTCTGCTCTGGACGGAGTTTTAATACCTCCGCGTCAATCAGAGCCTGAAGGATGTCCTTGAAGACATAACAGCTCTTGGTGGGGTGTCCCAACATCCTGTGATACAAGCAATAGTTGGGATTATCAGTTTTACCGACTTCTTCAGGGCGCCTAGCTTCAGGAAGCTTCAGTCTGTTGCTCTTGTTGAGTAATTTGAAGAGTGAGTCGACATGTTCATCCTTGAAGGAATACTGCTTGCTGGCACGTGGTTGGCTTAAAGAGCCACTTCCCTTAACCGGTTGAGGTTTGACAGGGGATTTGGTCTCTGCAGCCAAGTTATCCTTCCTTTTTGTTTGAAGGGATGTGTCTGGCGCACGCCTTGTTGTCCTCTCAGGTCTGGGTTTGTTTTCTTCTGCCCTGACCCGGGCGACAATTTCTTCAGCCTATTCACCTTGTTGGATTAACTGCTTTCAGGTGCGGCTTTTGGCGACTCCTATTTGGGTGAGGAGCGAGGTTTGTAGATTATGGCGGCATGTTTCCACCAGGGTGACCTGGGTCATACCGCTTGGACATCAGAGTGCCACATTCTGAAATCTTTCTACGAAAGACTTGACGGATTCTCCTTTTCACTGTTTGGTGGCCAAAAGGGTTGGCATGGTGGCCTCCGAGTCATCTTCAAAGAAGCGCGTTAGAAAGAGCTTCTACAAATCGCCCCAATTCTTAATGGAGCCTTCGGGAGCTTCATGAACCATTCGAAGGCAAGCCCTTTTAGGGTGCCGATGAACAAAGGTGCCAGGATGGCATCGTTATCTACCACATTCCCTGTCTGAGACTTAAAGTAGTAGATGTGTTAGTTCGGTGAACCTTTCCCATCAAAAGCTTGGAGGTAGGAGCCTTGAACTTGGGAGGGTATGGAACAAGGTCCCACTCGGTCGAATATGGCCGGACCACTCCTGCTTCTTGCAAGCCTTTCCGGTTGGTAAGGGCCTCAAGGCGTTGCTCCAATTGATTCATTCTTTTAGAATGAACCTTTTCCTGGTCTCGGTAGTCTTTTCCTTGAGACGAGGATTTGGATGAACCAGAAGTAGGCTACTCTTTCTCCTCTATATGTACAGAAGATGAGCTTTCTCCCTCCTTTCGTTTGCCCTTACACTTTCTAGAGGAGGCTTTGTCAGCTGACTTCCTCTTGTCCTCAAGCAACTGTGCGAGCATCTGCTTGAGGGAATCGATAGATTCTTGCTGAGCACGAATCATCTCGAATTGTTCCTTCTGGACCTGGGCTTGCCGCTCCAAGCGCCTGGCGGTCTCCTCAGGAGTGCTGGTCATATATATAAAGGCCTCTTTCTCTATAGAAGAGTTTGAAGCCTGTGACTCTGCAATAGCGGAATGCGAGTCATTCACCTCAATGCCCCGAGCTAGAGCATTGTAGTCAATTGGGGGATTGCCCCGGTCCGAGTGCGGGTGTGTCTGTACACTCCTTCCGATTCAGTGTCAGACTCATCGGAGCTAACTGCGGGTTGTTTTCCCCTGCTCCTGCTTGCCATGTTCGCAGTGAGCTCAGGATATTCAGTGTCAGAGAAGACCCTCCTCCTATGGGAACGACTTCTTTTAGCTGATCAGGGAATCAGGGTCAACTGTCTGACTAGAGACTGCTGGTTTGCACCTGAACTGCAACGGCACTCGTAGAGCATTGTGATAAGCCGTTCGAAGCAACATGACGAAGTGATCCGATTAGCACTTCTCTTCTTCGTCAAGTAATCCCTTAGATCCGTGGGAGGAGGATCAAAGAGATTAGCCTCGCAATGTCGAGGGCGGGAGGCGTCCCTGCTCTGTACAGCTGGGACGCAGGGTTTAGAGATGCGGGGCGCCTGAACGCAACTCTTGCGTCGCGGCTTCTGAGCGTGAGGTTGGCGTCTCTGCTGACGAGAGACGCAGCTCTCACGTTGCTTATAATTGCGTCGGGGCAGAGACGCTGGAGGAATGCAGGGCTGCTGGCCCCCATGCCTAGAAGCACGTGCCTCTTGTACTTGACAAGGTGCGCAAATTTCGCCTTGGCGTCTGGGGAGTGGGGCTTCAGAGGAGCCAGTCTGGTGAACCTCGCGTTTGGGCTGCCAAACGCGGACTTCACGTGTCAGGTGTGGTACGCTGGTCTGAGCCCCGCGTCCTACTTCCGTTGGACAATCGGTCGTTCTAACTTGTAGTTGACGCGCACGCCTTCTCTGCCGCCGTTCAGCGTTCCGGTTGCGTCGTGGAATTTGAGGGGAACCCCTGACGACTTGGTGCTGAGGGAGAGGGTAGATTGGCTGGACACCAGGAAAGTTGACCACGCGGGTCTCCTGAGAGACGTTGGCGCGGGTGTCACGCATGGCGCGACCGGCCACGACATCCTTCACAGCAGCTGCGTCTGAGAGAATCTCAGAGCGGACTTCAGGGCATTTCCCCATAGAGACCCTGCGGTAGGCACGGGCCTTTGGGCTCTTGGAGCCGGAGGAAAGGAACTCTTCGTACTTGCCTGGTCGAATTCTATGACAAGTGATTCAACCGTTTTCCCCATGTAAATGACGTCGCCTTGCGCCACCACCTGCTCATCAGTAGAGAAAGTAGTCCCCAGCGGAGTCGCCATCTCTTATTTGGTACGGAGAATGGTTCGTGTAAAGTTTCCTTAAATCAATTGAAAGTTTACAACAAACTAATGCCCCAACTACAAGGGAGGGGAGATGTTGAGTCTTGAATCTCCCCTTTGTTTAGTGCTGGGTTCTTCAGGTGGCGATGGAAAGTGAATATTATTTTTCGTTGACCGGGTGAACGTCAGGAACTCTTGGGGATCTTCTCTTCGGATGGTAGACGGAGTAATACAGCTCTGTCGACCAGAAATCTCAAAGAGATTGTAGGCAAAGGTTAACTTGTACGCAGCAAGTTACTTGAAGAGTTGGACTCTCTTTCCTTCTCTGTTGAAGCTCTCAAGTTAAGCTCTTCTCCTTGATTTCTCTGATCTAATTGACCGACCCCTTCTCAATAGCAAGCAAGGCTATTTATAGAGGTATCAGGGGTGAACGTGCCCTCTAAAAACACTCCACAATGGGAGTTAACTTCCCCGTTACGTGGGCAGTGATTGACCCTATAACAAGGGCAGTTATAACTGAGACGCGGGTTTCGACCCTCGCGCCTTGGTGCTGCAGTGCCGCTGAGACGCGGGTTTCGACCCTCGCGTCTTGGTGCTGCAGTGCCGCTGAGACGCGGGTTTCGACCCTCGCGCCTTGGTGCTGCACTGCTGCTGAGACGCGGGTTTCGACCCTCGCGCCTTGGTGCCGAGATGATGGTCATAATTAGCCCTGCGTCTGGAGTTTGGAACTCTACTTTTTGGTGACTTGTCTTCTAGTGAACTTTAGACAGCCTACATGTCGCCCCTGTGTTCTTTAAGCCAAAGAGCATCACGGTGTAGCAATACACTCCCAGTGACGTTATGAAAGATGTATGCTTTTCATCTTCAGGATACATCTTAATTTAATTGTATCCTAAAAATCCATCCATGAAGGACATTGTCACGCCCCACAACCATAATACTCATAAAAAGGGTACGTGACGAGAGTCGGCGACGTATATACACGAGAAAAATACCTCACGTATACACGCTAGGACTAAAGTAACCTGAATAAGTTATAAATCTAAACCATAATAATCAACGATCACTGCAATAATACATATAATGACTATACATCATCTCAGATGAAATAAGGAATGAAATAGAAGCAAGTGTGATATATAGAAATAAAAGAATAATAGCAAAAATAACTATAATCAAAAGGGAGAGACTCTAGCTCCTCGCAAAGAGTACGATCACACGAACACCTGAATAAGAACATAAAACATCCAGTGCCTGGACGTGCGAATCCAGGGTCGTCAGAAGTGACCTAATGAGTGTGTGTGTATAAGAAATTGCTCGTGCATAATAACAATATATGCAATAACCACATGATAACTGAAATGAAGGATAACAAAATAATCAATATCAAGAACAAAGCTGTGAACGATATATAACTGGTAACATGATAAAAGGAAGCCACTAATGTCAAGATGTGCAACCTAGCATATGTCACAAGTTTGGTATACAATCCGGTCATGTGTACAATCATATGTCTATCATGACTATATATAGGTACAGCCAGGTGATTACGATCAGTCACAATACATTATACCAGTTTATTATTATTAATTATGTCAGCGAACACCAGCTGCCACCTGTAATAGACGCATCCCATACTACACCTATCACATGTGTCAATAATGGTCCTATGTTATTGAAACTGATTGGTTGGAGACGTTGTCCATGCTTTAGGTGGGTCCCGTACATACCCGGGACCACGACCTCAGTTTCCTGGCGCTGAACCAGATCGTACCGCTAGGTACTCAGTAACAGTAACAGTAATCTCACTGTAAAAATAGTGGAACAATAACAGTACAGATAGGATGTCAGTCATCCCCCAGGAACCCTGCAGTGGAACCCTCAGTCGGCTGCGGAACCTGTATCCTAGGTCCACCCAAAATACAGACGCTGTCTCCTCCATCAATTTTCCCAATCCCAGTGTAAGTTAACGATTTATATTATTATTTTATAACAATCAATATCCATGTTATTTCGATTACTGAGATGATATGGTGACAGTAACAATATCAATGATGTAACAATAATTACCGTATAAACGGTAGAACAATGAAACAATACATGTGTTACTGTACGTGTTGGAAAAATCACAATTGCAAAAGTCTTTTAATTGAATAGAAGATTACAACGGATACAATCCGATTACAAAAGAGAGGAAATCTCTTGAATGATTCTCCTCTTTATTTAAAGCTGGGTTCTTCATGTGGCGGTGGAGAGTGAGTCTTGTTCCTGTTGACCGGCCGAACGTTAGGATCTCTTAGGAATCCTCTCTTTGGATCTACTAGTGGAGTAGCACAGCTCTGAAAATCACCTAGAGGGGGGGGGGTGAATAGGTGATGATGATAATCAAAGGGCAATTTAAAAATTTAAAGCTACAACAATCACCAATCAAGAATCACAAGATGAATGCAAGCAATTAAGTATGACAATGAATATGATGAGCAATTAATAAGTGCAAGCAAAGTAGAGTAAGGAGTGTAAGAACAAGAAAAGTAAACCAATCGTAAACACAAGGATATGTTATCGAGGTTCGATCACCCAGCTCTACTCCCCGCCTTCCCCAGAAGGATTCCGACCACTTCCACTATCACAAAGATCTCAAATACAATGGAGTACCCAACTCCTACAATCTCAAGTACAAGTAATTTCCTTGGTAGTCAAAAGACCACAAACTCTCTCTTTCAAATATCTCTTCCCTTACAAAGGTCCTTAGAGAATATTGAGTAGGAATGAAGCTCTTGTTGTAAGTGAAGAAAGAAAATTAAATCAGAGAGTATTTGAAAACCCTTCAGAAAATCAGTGAGAAATTCAGCACAAAAACCAAGAAACAAGTCTCTTTTGAAAGCCTTAAACTTTTGAATTTTCTAGCAAATAATTGTTGTAAAGAATCTCTCCCCAAACACCCCTATTTATAGGAGAGGGCTAGGGTTTAGGGATAAGATATAATTACTGATGTTTAGGAGGTAATTAACTCAAAATATATCCTTAAACGAATTTTTAAAAGCAAAAGACAAAAATAAACAGCTCACTTAAAATCTGCCCGTTACTGTTCAACGGACACATCGGTCGACTGGGCCGGTCGACCGGTAGTTCAAAAATCCGACCGTTATAGGCTAGCGGTCGACCGACCCGGTCGACTGAGAAAACCTGTGAGCAAAAACAATATATCGGTCGACCGCCCCGGTCGACTGGCAGACATGCACACGGATACGTGCATCTGCCAGAACCGCGGTCGACTGGTCCGGTCGACCGGACCAGACTGACACAGACTCGGTCGACTGCCCCGATCGACCGGATCAGGTCAAAAATCAATTTTAGAAAAGAAAACAAAGAGGATTTTGATTTTAATAAAAATACTTTTGAACAGGGAATAGTATAAATATAAAGATGTATTTGTAGGCAAAAACTTGTAGGCAAAATATTTTTGTATAATTTATAAGAAATTATTTTGGAATGAGCATGTGCGCAAAAGCGTGTGTGATAGAGCTTCAAACCTATCCACTATTCTTTAACATACTATAAACTGAAAAACAAATTACATGAAGACTTCTTGTGCTATCTTCAAGTCTTTGAGCCATCCAATGCCTTGCTAGTGCCTTCTCTTCTATGATCCTTCCTTGATGTGCAATTTGCCTTCCTTGCTTTGTGAAACTTAGAAGTTCTTGCAATAGCTAAGCGAATGGTCTCTAAACATGGTACAAAACCTTAAACTCATCTAGAACAAATGATTAGTACCAAATAGCACTTATTTGGTTTGTTATCATCAAAACGCAAAACAATTGGAGAGTGTAACCTCTTGGGCCAACAATCTCCCCCTTTTTGATGATGACAAAACAAATAGGCTATTAACAAAAATATAGGGAGGAGAAAACTCCCCCTCAAATTATGCTATACATAAAACACAAGAATATGCTCTAGATACCAATAATTGAAATGATGCACCAATTATTGAAACCAATTAAAACAAACACAAAAATTGCTCTTGATACCAAAAATACCAAAAAAAAATTGCTCTTGCTCCTTGATACCAATTTAAACTAAAACAGCTAAAACACAAGAATTCATAAAACCAAAACATATAAATTCATAAAACTTATTTTTGTCCATGTAAACTTATTCTCCCCCTTTTTGTCATACATCAAAAAGGGTTATGAAAAACATGTCTATTCAATAATACAAACATTAAGTTCTCCACAAATAAACGAAAATCTAGCAAAATCAAGAGGTTTAGTGAAAATATCGGCTAGTTGTAAATCCGTGAAAACATAATCAATATCTATATCACCTTTCTCAAAATGATCTCTAAGAAAGTGATATCTAATCTCAATGTGCTTGGTCTTACTATGTTGATTTGCATTTTTGGTCATGTGTATAGTACTAGTATTATCACAAAATATTTTTATATGATCAAAGTGCAAATCAAAATCAAGGAGAGTATGTTTCATCCAAAGGACTTGTGCACAACAAGCCCCCGCGGTAACATACTCCGCCTCGGCGGTTGAGAGAGCTACGGAATTTTGTTTCCTAGAGGACCATGAAACAAGACAATTACCAAGAAATTGACATGTCCCACTAGTACTCTTTCTATCTACTCTACAACCCGCATAGTCGGCATCCGAATAGCTAGTCATTGAAAAATCTCTAGTTTTCGGATACCAAAGACCCATTCCAATAGTGCCCTTAATATAACGAATAATGCGTTTTACCGCAATAAGATGAGACTCTTTAGGACACGATTGAAATCTAGCACAAAGACACACACTAAACATAATATCCGGCCTACTTGTCGTCAAATATAAAAGACTTCCTATCATGCTTCTATATAATTTAATATCAACATTTTTACCTTGTTCGTCCTTATCAAGCTTGGTTGTAGTTGCCATTGGAGTGTTGCAAGCCTTTGATCCTTCAAGCCCAAACTTCTTTACTAGCTCCTTTGCGTACTTGGCTTGGTTAATGAAGGTTCCGTCTTGCAATTGCTTGATTTGGAGTCCAAGGAAGAAATTGAGCTCACCCATTGAAGACATTTCAAATTCAAGTTGCATGACCTTCTCAAAATCCTTGCATAAAAGCTCATTAGTAGATCCAAAAATTATATCATCAACATAAATTTGCACAATTAAAATATCATTATCAACATGCTTAGTAAAAAGAGTTGTGTCTACTTTGCCTTTAATAAAATCATTTGAAATGAGAAAACTAGAAAGCCTTTCATACCAAGCTCTTGGAGCTTGTTTCAATCCATACAAAGCTTTATCAAGTTTAAAAACAAAATCGGGATGAACATGATCAATAAAACCGGGAGGTTGAGAAACATAAACTTCTTCATTAATAAAACCATTCAAAAATGCACTTTTCACATCCATTTGAAAAAGTTTAAAATTTTTGAAACATGCAAAAGCTAGTGTCATCCGTATAGCTTCAAGCCGTGCTACGGGTGCAAAGGTCTCCTCAAAGTCAATTCCCTCAACTTGAGTGTAACCTTGGGCCACTAACCTAGCTTTATTCCTAATGACATTTCCGGACTCATCCATCTTGTTTCTAAAGATCCACTTAGTACCAATTATTGGTCTATCGTGGGGCTTAGGAACAAGGTGCCAAACTTGGTTGCGCTCAAATTGATTGAGTTCCTCTTGCATGGCAAGCAACCAATATGGGTCCGTCTCGGCTTCGAGAATGCCTTTGGGTTCAAAATGAGAGATGAAAGCAAAGTTACCACATAGGTCATGGAGTTTGGAGCGCGTTGTGACTCCTTTAGATGCATCACCCAAGATGAGCTCCTTAGGATGATTTGTAGCGTATCTCCAAGCTTTAGGAAGCGGTTGAGTGCTTTCCTCCTTATCCTCTTGAACTTCACCAATAGGGTCTAGCTTTTCTTCTTGAGCGGGTGAGTCCTTCAAGGATAGTCTCTCCATGTCTTCACCTAATGGTTCAATTTCTACAACATTCTCAACAACCACATTAGATTCTTCAAATTTAACATGCATGGATTCTTCTATGGTAAGAGAAGATCTAATGAAAACTCTATATGCTTTGCTAGTAGAGGAATATCCAACAAAGATAGCCTCATAAGCCTTAGCATCAAATTTACCCAAATTATCCTTAGTATTTAAAACAAAACACTTGCATCCAAAAACTTTGAAATATGCAACATTAGGTTTTCTAGAATGATACATTTCAAAAGAAGTTTTGGAAGAATTCTTACATAAATAAATACGATTCGATATATAGCATGCGGTGTTTACGGCCTCGGCCCATAAATATTGAGGGAGGTCATACTCACTTATCATTGTCCTAGCCATCTCTTGAAGTGTTCTATTTTTCCTTTCTACAACTCCATTTTGTTGTGGAGTTCTAGGACAAGACATTTCATGCTTAATTCCCTTTTCATCACAATAAGTCATGAAGAGTTGGTTAATAAACTCACCACCTCTATCACTCCTTATTCTCAAAATCGGAAAACCCTTTTCTTTTTCAACTCTTTTTCGAAAAATCTTAAAATGAGAAAACGTTTGATCTTTATGTTGCAAAAAGAAAACCCAAGTAAAACGGGAGAAATCATCAACCAAAACAAATGCAAATCTACTTCCATTTAAACTTTTAGTTTTAGTTGGTCCAAAAAGATCCATATGAATTAATTCTAAAGGCCTAGTTGACATGATATCCTTGATTGGTTTGAAGGAAGACTTGGTTTGTTTCCCAAGTTGGCACGCACCACAAATGCGGTCTTTCTCAAAATTCAAGCAAGGTATACCCTTCACCAATTCCTTTGAATTAATCCTAGAAATATGGTCAAAAGATGCATGTCCTAATCTTCTATGCCAAAGCCAAGAATTTTCATCAAAAGCATTCAAGCATTTAGTAGAACAATCTAAATTAAGCATGTCAATGATATAAACATTATTATCACGAAAACCGGTAAGAATACAATCATTAGATTTAACATCAAAAATCTTGCAAGAAGAATCATCAAAAACAACTTTAAGTCCACGGTCACAAAGTTGGCTAATGCTAAGCAAATTATGTTTTAAACCATCTACTAAAAAACATTTTCTATAATAGGAGATGCACCAATTTGAATGTTACCTATACCGATGATAGTTCCTTTGGAGTCATCCCTGAAGGTGACGGTGCCACCTTCCATGTACCTTGATAGGGTTGTGAAGTTATTGATATCCCATGTCATGTGTCTTGAACAACCACTATCAAGGTACCACCGCTCCCTACGTCTTGGAGCCTTGGTGTGTACCTACATCAAATAATTTAGGACTTGATTTTGGTACCCACATTTTCTTGGGTCCTAGAGAGTTAGTTTCATTGACCCAAACAAGATTATTGGTTCTATTTACTTGGTCATAGCAAAATTTAGCCAAATGTCCATTCTTACCACAATAAGTACATCTATACACTCTACCATATTTAAAAGCATAGTGAGTGTGTGATTTGTGAGCATGAGAATTTTGAGCATGAAAAGATTTAGCATGAGGAGTGTTATTTGTAGTGTGAGCATGGGGAGTCTTAGCATGTGAAGTGTGCTTCTTAGAAAACATGTCCTCAAGTTTCTTAGTGTTAAAAGCACAATCCTTTAAAACTTTTTCAAAATCATTTATTTTAGATTTAAAAGAAGAAATTTCTTTTATATCAATAATAGGAGATTTTGCCTTACAAGAACTCTTGTAGGCACAAAATTCTTTTTGCATGGAAATGAAATTTGAAGAAACATCATCTTTTTCTTTAGAAACAATGGCAAGTTGATTCTTAAGAAAAGCAACTTCTTTTTGTAATTTTAAGCATTCAAGTTTCTTATTATCATAAGTTTCAGAAAGTTCTACAAAGGCATGTACTAGAACTTCCTTACTTAGTTTATCATCTTCATCATCAAGGGATTGAGGGGTTACCTTAGGTGTGTTTGCCATGAAACACATATTAGCTTGATCCACCTCCTCTTCGGACTCGCTTTCCGAATCCCATGTTGCTTTGTATGCTTTCTTTTCCTCCGGCTTCTTTGGCTTGAAGGAGGAAGTCATCTTCTTCTTGAACTCCGGACAATCCGCCATGATATGTCCGGGTTTGCGGCAGTTATAACAAATGATCCTCCGCTCCTCTTTGCCTTCGAATTTTCTCCGGAAGTTGAACTTGTTCTTTCGGTACATCCTCTTGACATTCCGCACAAGTAGAGTTAGCTCCTCATCTTCTTCTTCGTCTTCATCATCGTCATCATTGGTGGATGAAGTCTTGAAGGCTATGGATTTCTTCTTTGAAGTAGTGGCTTCTTCTCTTGCCTTCTTCTCCATCTCATGGGTCTTTAGGTTCCCAATGAGACTAATGATGTCCATCTCGTCCTTGTCGTTCAACTCCTTTAAGGTGGTGGCCTTGATCTCCCATGAAGAAGGAAGCGCCCGAATCACTTTCCGCACCTTTTGATCGTTGGAGATGTCATCACCTAATGAAGAAAGACCATTAGTGATTTTAGTGAAACGAGTAATCATACTATCAATAGATTCTTCATCAAGCATTTTGAATGACTCATATTGGGACCTCAAGAGATCTATTTTAGCTCTCTTGACTTGTGAAGTCCCTTCGTGTGTGACCAAAAAATGTTGCCAAATCTCATAGGCGGATTGGCAATGAATTACCCGTGTAAGGTCATCCTCATTCAAGGCGGTTAATAGGGAGTTTTGGGCTTTGGAGTTAGCCTCATATTCTCTAAAGTTGAAGTCGGTCCAAGTGCTCTCATCATTATCAGGTGCTACATAGGGTTTAGTCAAGGACTTGGCCACTAAGCTACCCAAAGATTGCAAAAATATAGTCATCCTAACCTTCCAATTTGGAAAATTAAGTCCATCAAATTTAGGAGGGGTTTTAATGTTGTCGGCCATGTTTACTAGTGTATGAATGGATGAATGAAAATGTTGATTAGCAATATTTTAAGGATCTCTCTAAGGATGTTAAGCCAAACCTAGAGTCCAAGCTCTGATACCAATTGAAAATCACCTAGAGGGGGGGGGGGTGAATAGGTGATGATGCTAATCAAAGGGCAATTTAAAATTTAAAGCTACAACAATCACCAATCAAGAATCACAAGATGAATGCAAGCAATTAAGTATGACAATGAATATGATGAGCAATTAATAAGTGCAAGCAAAGTAGAGTAAGGAGTGTAAGAACAAGAAAAGTAAACCAATCGCAAACACAAGGATATGTTATCGAGGTTCGAGCACCCAGCTCTACTCCCCGCCTTCCCCAGAAGGATTCCGACCACTTCCACTATCACAAAGATCTCAAATACAATGGAGTACCCAACTCCTACAATCTCAAGTACAAGTAATTTCCTTGGTAGTCAAAAGACCACAAACTCTCTCTTTCAAATATCTCTTCCCTTACAAAGGTCCTTAGAGAATATTGAGTAGGAATGAAGCTCTTGTTGTAAGTGAAGAAAGAAAATTAAATCAGAGAGTATTTGAAAACCCTTCAGAAAATCAGTGAGAAATTCAGCACAAAAACCAAGAAACAAGTCTCTTTTGAAAGCCTTAAACTTTTGAATTTTCTAGCAAATAATTGTTGTAAAGAATCTCTCCCCAAACACCCCTATTTATAGGAGAGGGCTAGGGTTTAGGGATAAGATATAATTACTGATGTTTAGGAGGTAATTAACTCAAAATATATCCTTAAACGAATTTTTAAAAGCAAAAGACAAAAATAAACAGCTCACTTAAAATCTGCCCGTTACTGTTCAACGGACACATCGGTCGACTGGGCCGGTCGACCGGTAGTTCAAAAATCCGACCGTTATAGGCTAGCGGTCGACCGACCCGGTCGACTGAGAAAACCTGTGAGCAAAAACAATATATCGGTCGACCGCCCCGGTCGACTGGCAGACATGCACACGGATACGTGCATCTGCCAGAACCGCGGTCGACTGGTCCGGTCGACCGGACCAGACTGACACAGACTCGGTCGACTGCCCCGGTCGACCGGATCAGGTCAAAAATCAATTTTAGAAAAGAAAACAAAGAGGATTTTGATTTTAACAAAAATACTTTTGAACAGGGAATAGTATAAAATATAAAGATGTATTTGTAGGCAAAAACTTGTAGGCAAAATATTTTTGTATAATTTATAAGAAATTATTTTGGAATGAGCATGTGCGCAAAAGCGTGTGTGATAGAGCTTCAAACCTATCCACTATTCTTTAACATACTATAAACTGAAATACAAATTACATGAAGACTTCTTGTGCTATCTTCAAGTCTTTGAGCCATCCAATGCCTTGCTAGTGCCTTCTCTTCTATGATCCTTCCTTGATGTGCAATTTGCCTTCCTTACTTTGTGGAACTTAGAAGTTCTTGCAATAGCTAAGCGAATGGTCTCTAAACATGGTACAAAACCTTAAACTCATCTAGAACAAATGATTAGTACCAAATAGCACTTATTTGGTTTGTTATCATCAAAACGCAAAACAATTGGAGAGTGTAACCTCTTGGGCCAACAAGCTCCTATCAGTAATGGAATCTCAAAGAGATTTAAAGAACTTGAACTTAGCAAGTTAACAAAAAGAGTTGAACTCTTCCCAGGCTGCAAGAGCTTCGAGGTCGAACTCTACTGAGATAGCTCTCCCCCTTGTCTATGGCTTCTTAGATTCCTCCACCAGGACTCTCCTCTTCAGCCCCCTTTTTTTTTAGAGGTCCCCTTTTAGCGCCCCTTTTAGAAGAGGTCCCCGCCCTCCCCCCCGGGTTTTTTTTTTCTCTCTCTAGCTATTCATAGCTATTTATAGAGGAATTGGGGTGTAACCAACCCCTTAAATCTCTCCATAATGAGAGGGGGTGTAACCAACTCCTTAAATCTCTCCATAATGAAAAGTTTTCCCTATTATGTGGAGAGAAAATGGGGGTATAACTGACCAAATTCGTGGCTGTCAGTTATAGCAAAAATGCAGGTCTCGCGTTGGACGCGGATTTTACTCTGATTTTGATACGCGAAGCTCAAAGGCTCACGTCTGTGTTGGAACGCGGAGCTGCTCAAGCTTGAGTTTGAGTTGAAATGCGGAGCTGGCTGAGGTCCGCGTCTGACAAAGGACGCGAGGTCCGCGTCTGGTGACCTCCGCGTCTGACATTGGAACGCTAGGTCCGCGTCTGGCGACCTCCGCGGCTGAAATTGGATTGCGACCTCCTCGTTGGACAAAGGACGTGAGGTTCGCGTCTGGCGACCTCAACGTCTGAGACTTAGAATGCGACCTCTGCGTCTGACAGAGGATGCGAGATCCGCGTCTGAGGTTGGAACGCGACCTTCACGTTTGCAATTGGAATGCGACCTCCTTGTCTGACAGAGGACGCGAGGTCTGCGTCTGAGGTTGGAACGCGACCTCCGCGCTTGCGATTGGAATGCGACCTCTGCGTCTGACAGAGGACGCGAGGTCCGCGTCGGAGGTTGGAACGCGACCTCCACGTTTGCGAGGTCTGGGTCTGAGGCTTTGTCTTCAGTAATTTTCTGATAGCCTACAGAACCCCTTCCAAAGTTTTCGAAATCTTGCGGTTGACTGAGACGAATTTCAAAATACTTTGGACTTCGATTGAATTTAGGCTTCCTGTAATTGGACTGGTATTCTTCTGTGAGGTAGTCTTCTGGGATGCCCTGAGCTTGATCCCGTCTGGATGGTGAACTTTATGAGTGTACTGTTGAACTTCTTGAAGCCTCCAAGAAAGATCATCACAAGTGTCTTAGAAACTCAGCCTAGCACTTGTTATGAGCACTGGTTTGCTTGTTGTACTGTTAAACTGGTGGAGTTGTCGATTGCTCTTGCCAGTATACTGTTGAACTGATTTCAGAAGTAAAGATACACTCCTTGTATTTGAAGGAAGAGGACACAGTTTTGGCACACTGATCCAGTAGAGACGCGAACTTCACCAACGTTGAGACGCAGTTCTCACTTGTTGTAGAGATGCAGTTCTCATTTGCTGGAGAGGCGCAACCTTTACTTGCTGTTGAAATGCGACTCTTAAGTTCATTAAGACGCGGCTCTGTGCTTGACGCTCAAAGCTTCTTTGGAAGGGTTTTAATTGCCAGAGGTGTGATATTAACTTAGCAAATTAAATAACTCTACTAGGGGAATTTGAGAAGGTTACTGTCAGAGGTGTGATGCTAACTTGACAGTGAGATCTAGACTTGTGTTTTGAACAAGTTTTGTGGACTTGCTATTCTATTGATGAGAATAACAAGTGGAGTTTGATCCGCTGGGGATTATACCAGAGTCTATCGTTAGAGGTTTCGTGTTAACATGACTAGAACTCTACTGGGAATGAAAGTTTATTGTTAGAGGTGTAATATTAACATAACAATGATTGATTTTGCGATCTACGCAATTTAAGTGGACCTGTCATTCTATTGAAGAGAATGACAAGTAGGATTGTATTTGTTAGAACATCCATGGAGATTTTTACTGTCAGAGATGTAATGTTAACGTGACGGATTTGAATTTACAATATGAGCAAATTGAATTGTCAGAGGTGTGATATTAACTTGACAAAGATGTGTGGTAGAGATGTGATATTAACTTAGCACCATGAAAGTCTCATTTTTACTGAGAAAATTGAGAGAAGATCATTGTCATAGGTGTAATGTTAACTTAACAATGAAACACATGCTAGAAGTGTGATGTTTAACTTAGCATTGAAGGAGATTATGCCAGAGTCTGTCGTTAGAGGTTTGGTGTTAACATGACTAGAACTCTACTGGGAATGAAAGTTTGTTGTTAGAGGTGTGATATTAACATAACAACGATTGATTTTGCGATCTACACAATTTAAGTGGACCTGTCTTTCTATTAAAGGGAATGATAAGTGGGATTGGATTTGTTAAAGATCCATGGAGATTTTTACCGTCAGAGATGTAATGTTAACGTGACGGATTTGGATTTACAATATGAGCAAATTGAATTTTCAGAGGTGTGATATTAACTTGACAAAGATGTGTGCTAGAGGTGTGATATTAACTTAGCACCACGAAAGTCTCATTTTTACTGAGAAAATTAAGAGAAGATCATAGTAATAGGTGTAATGTTAACTTAATAATAAAACGCATGCTAGAAGTGTGATGTTTAACTTAGCATTGAAAGATCTCGTTTTCACGGAGAAAATTGAGGAGATCACTGTCATAGGTGTAATGTTAACTTAACAGCGATTGATTTTGCGAAATGAGCAATTTTGGTCAGAAGAGTAGTATTAATTTGACCGATAGATTTCTGCGATTTGCGCAGTTTGGTGGACTCACCATCCTATTGAAGAGGACTGACAAGTTGAAATTTGATCAGAGGTGTGATGTTAACTTGACCGGGATTTGTCTTGCGATTTGAGCAAGTTTGGTCAGAGGTGTGATGTTAACTTGACCGGGATTTGTCTACTGTTAGAGGTGTGATTTTGAACATAACAGTATTTTGAATGTACTTGTCATTCTATTGAAGAGAATTGACAAGTTAAAATTTTATCCCCCCCCGGGGAAACATCAAAGCCTTATTGTCAGAAGTGTAATAACATAACAGGTTCGATCTGTAATTATTTTGCAGGAAAAACAATCACATGCATTTTGTTGTCCTACCATTCCGTGGGTGGGAATTGGTAAGGGATTTTGGAGGGAATTCTAGGGAATGAGTTGTCAGAGGTAACTGTTAGCATGATATATATTGATTTCCCTAGAAAATAAAGATTTACTGTTAGAGGTGTAATGTTTAACATAACGGTAATGGGATTTTGTGATTTAAGCAATTTAAGTGGACCTGTCATTCTATTGAAGAGAATAACAAGTAAGACTAGATATGTTGGGAATCTAAATATTTCTTTACCGTCAGAGGTGAGATATTAACTTAACGGATCAGATTGAATCTTGTCAGAGGTGTGATATTAACTTGACAAGGACGTGAGCTAGAGGTGTACTGTTAACTTAGCTCCATAAGAACTTCAGTTTTATTAGGGAGACTGAAGATATCACTGTCATAGGTGGTATTAAAGTTGACAGTGGAGGTAATGCTAGAGGTGTGATGTTAAACTTAGCATCGATCATCTCGACTCCGATACGAAAGTTCGATGGAAAGTCATTGTCATAGGTGTATTATTGAACTTAACAATGAATTGAATGCTAGAGGTGTGATGTTATACTTAGCATCGCTCATCTCAGCTTCGATATGAAAGTCTGAGGAAAAGTCATTGACATAGGTGTAGTGTTGAACTTAACAATGAATTGGATGCTAGAGGTGTGATGTTAAACTTAGCATCGCTCGTCTCAGCTTTGATATGGAAGCCTGAGGAAAAGTAACTGTCAGAGCAACATAACAGTAGTTTGTCAGAGGTGTAATATTAACATGACAGTAGTTGGTTTGCGATATGAGCAATTTTGAGGACTTGTCATTCTGTTGATGAGAATTGACAAGTGGAGTTTGAAATGTCAGAGGTGTAGTATTAACTTGACAATTTGGTTGATTTGTGACTCCATATAGAGGAGCGACAAGTGAAGCTAGTACTCGCTGGGGAGTATTGAAACTTTCCATTGCCAGAGGTTTGATATTAACTTAACAATGATTGTATTTGTGGACCTACCACTCTATGGAAGAGAATTGGTAGGAGATTTTGGTGGAAAATAAAATGAACTGTCAGAGGTTTAATATTAACGTGACAATCATTGATTTCCTAGAGGTATGTAAAATTCGCTGTTAGAAGTGTAGTATCAATATAATAGCGAAGATTTTTAATGAGTTTCATTGTCAGAGGTTTAATATTAACTTGACAGAATCCACTGGGGATTGAAAAATTTAGTTTGTCAGAAGTTTATTATTAACATGACAAATCCCAGTTCATTTCATTATGGAGATAAACATAAGTATTTTGTGGCCCTACCATTCTGTGGATGAGAATTGGTAGGAGATTTTAGAGGAGAGGATGGGACCAAGTCCCTCAAGGTTTTTAGCAAATCTTCTACTCAGGTTCGTGTTTCCACGTCAGAGAAAGGACGTGAGGTCCGCGTCCGGCGACTTACGCATTTGACTGAGAAAGGACGCGAGGTCCGCGTCTGGCGACCTCCGCGTCTGACATTGGAACGCGAGGTCTGCGTCTGGCGACCTCCGCGTTTGATTGAGAAAGGACGCGAGGTCCGCGTCTGGCGATCTCCGCGTCTGACATTGGAACGCGAGGTCTGCGTCTCTTGGAGGAGTTTGAGTTTGAAGCCTTACAGGCTAAAAACTGACGGCTCAGTCATTTGAAAGTTGCAATGACAATCAGAGAGCACTGCCGAGATGAACTGCTCGCAATGACACTCGAACCCATGGGATGAGAGCTTCTCAGTTCATATTTGAACATGGCCTCTTGGGGCTGAACGCGAACCTCGCGTTTCTGAAGTGAAACACGATGATCTCATTCTGGCGTAGCCTCCTGCTGAACGCGTGTCTTGCGCTTTTGAATAGAAATGCGAAGGTCATCCTTTAACACTGTCAGCGACTCTCGCATTTTAAAAATGAAACGCTAAGGTCATGTCCTGGCGCGGCCTTAGGCTGAACGTGGGTCGCGCGTTCTCACGTTTTGGCACAGCTTGAGGCTAGATGCGAACTTCACGTTTTGGCACTGAAACGCGCAGCTCGTGAATGCGAGCATCGCGTTTTGTTTTAGAAATGCGGGGCTGAAAGCAAACTTCGCGTTTGGTGCCGAAACGCGGGGGTGAAAGCGAGCTCTGTTTGCTGATGGTGAACTTGACGTCTTTGTCGACGATCAACAATCAGTTTGGCTCGCCGGAGTTGATGTGAACCCCCTGCAAATTGAGTTTACTGAGCCTTGGGAGGAGTTTTGCAGCGAGATTTACCTTCATCATCATTGGCCTCGCGGGTCTCATAGGAGACATTGATGCGGTCCACATATGTTGTTGCAACCACTCCTGTCTGCTGACGATGAGTGCAACGCCTTCGCCATCTCTCGGCATTCCGATTGAGTCGAAGAGGTTATTGAGAACCCCTGGCATCCGGAACTGGAAGTGCCTTGATAAAAGGATGGAGGGGAGATTGGTCTCTATTGCCATCTTAACCGTGGGTCATGGCGCGGGTCTCTGAAAAGACGTTGGGGCTGACCATGTTATCTCCACGAGAGACTCCCAAAGCTTAGGGGGAGTTCAACTTCTCTTAGTCGAATTCGATCAAAAGCGATTCGACTGTGAATCCAAGCATCTTGACGTCGGCTTGCGCCACCACTTTCTCGTTGGTTGAGAAAGATCATTGTCCCCAGCAGAGTCGCCATCTTTTGTACGCGTCGAAAAAATCACAGTTGTAAAATTCTTTTAATTGAATAGAAAAAACAACAGATACAATCTGATTATAAAAGAGAGGAAATCTCTTGATTGATTCTCCTCTTTATTTAAAGCTGGGTTCTTCATGTGGCGGTGGAGAGTGAGTCTTGTTCCCCGTTGACCGGCCGAACGTCAGGATCTCTTGGGAATCCTCTCTTTGGATCTACTAGTGGAGTAACACAGCTCCCATCAGTAATGAAATCTCAAAGAGATTTAAAGAACTTGAACTTAGCAAGTTAACAAAAAGAGTTGAACTCTTCCCAGGCTGCAAGAGCTTCGAGGTCGAACTCTACTGAGGTAGCTCTCCCCCTTGTCTATGGCTTCTTGGATTCCTCCACCAGGACTCTTCTCTTCAGCCCCCCTTTTTTTTAGAGGTCCCCTTTTAGCGCCCCTTTTAGAAGAGGTCCCCTCCCCCCGGGTTTTTTTTTTCTCTTCTCTAGCTATTCATAGCTATTTATAGAGGAATTGGGGTGTAACCAACCCCTTAAATCTCTCCATAATGAGAGGGGTGTAACCAACTCCTTAAATCTCTCCATAATGGAAAGTTATTCCTTATTATGTTGAGAGAAAATAGGGTGTAACTGACCAAGTTCGTGGCTGTCAGTTATAGCAGAAATGCAGGTCTCGCACTGGACGCAGATTTTACTCTGATTTTGAGACGCGGAGCTCACAGGCTCGCGTTTGTGTTGGAACGCGGAGCTGCTCAGGCTTGCGTTTGAGTTGAAACGTGGAGCTGGCTGAGGTCCGCGTCTGACAAAGGACGCGAGATCCGCATCTGGCGACCTCCGCGTCTGACATTGGAACACGAGGTCCGCGTCTGGCGACCTCCGCGGCTGAAATTGGAATGCGACCTTCGCGTTGGACAAAGGACGCGAGGTCCGCGTCTGGCGACCTCAACGTCTGAGATTTGGAATGTGACCTCTGCGTCTGACAGAGGACGTGAGATCCGAGTCTGAGGTTGGAACGCGACCTTCGCGTTTGCGATTGGAATGCGACCTCCGTGTCTGACAGAGGATGCGAGGTTCGCGTCTGAGGTTGGAACGCGACCTCCGCGCTTGCGATTGGAATGCGACCTCCATGTCTGACAGAGGACGCGAGGTCCGTGTCTGAGGTTGGAACGCGACCTCCGCGTTTGCGAGGTCCGCGTCTGAGGCTTTGTCTTCAGTAATTTTTTGATAGCCTACAGTTACGGTCTGACAACATTTTCCCAGTAACTTTCAATAACATGAACACAATAGTTATCAGGTAGATGTCATATATAGTCAATCAAGTTTTCAAGGGGTATCATGATGTCCAGGATCAAGATTAATATACAAGATTTATTTAAGGGAGATAAATACATCCGCAAGGCAAATTCATTTTGTATATATATATATATATATATATATATATATATATATATATATATATATATATATATATACATACATATGTTGACGTGAACAATGGTTAACGGGTGTAAATCATCATGAACAATCATTTACATGCATGAACAATAATTAAACATGAACACTATTTAAACATAAAATAACATTAATTTGGAACAAGTTGAAATTACTCAAGTGAAATAATACCAAAACAAAACTCAATAAATAAACAAAGTGTTGGCCCAAAAGGTTACACTCTCCGTTTTTATACATTTTGATGATAACAAAACATATACAAGCTATTTGGTACTAATAAAGTCTCTAAAATGAATTTCAGGTTTGTACAAGTCTTGATGGCTTTTAGCATGTTGCATGGTTATTGGCGCTTAAAATATATTGAAAGGTTGATGGCGCAAGAGGACTCTTTTTTAGGAGAGGAGGCTCTCCCCGTGAGTGTTTTCTCAGCCAAACGGCTAGTTTTTTAAACATGATTTTAAACGTGTTTTTATTCTCCAAACGTGGTTTTAGGCTGGTTTTGGGTCTTATCCTTCCTGATTAGTCAAAATTATTATTTACCCTTTAATCCCTACCTTTATTCTATAAATAGGGGTGTATGGGGTTGAAGAAAAATACAACAATATTTGCAAAAGAAATCAAAGCTTGAGTATTCTTGAAAGAAGTTTTTATTCTCAGTTTTTGTGCTCTAATCTCTGATTTTTCTCTGAAGTTTTTGAATCAAAACTCTCTTCGACTTTGTTTTATTTTTCGCTTACAAACCTTGAGCTTCAATCCTATACATTATTCTCTAGGGTTTTGTAAAGAAAAGTTTTTCAAAGAGAGTTAGTGGTCTTTTGATCACCAAGTGATTATTGTATTTGTGGCTCCACTACCTCTGAACTAGAGGAGTGTGATTGAGGAGTTGAGTACTCCCTAATGGTTGTAATCCTTTGTAGAAGTTCTAGTGGATCGGAAATCCTTCTGGGTGAAGGCGGGGACATAGAGCTGGGTGCTCGAACCTCGAAACAAATCTCTGTATTTGCGATTGGTTTACTTTTGTTATTTACTTGCTTTTTATTCATTCCTATATTGTCGATCTATACTCTCACAACAAGATTGCATTGCGCACCTCAAACTCTTATTTAGAGGAATTACGAGGAAGGAGTTCAGAGCCCTTCACGGGGTATTCGACTTCTAATCTTGCTTTTTGTGATCGTTGTATCATCTCATATTTTAAATTTGTGCATTGATTAGCATAATCACCTATTCACCCCCTCTAGGTGATTTCACAAGGAACACTCACCTGGGCCTATCACACGTCCAATTACCAATTTGAGGAATCTACATTAAATACATTCGAATTTTACGTAAGATATCAAATTTTACATATATCAATTTAACATAAGATACCCTATTGGATGTTATTCAGTATTTTAAATTAAATATCGATGATTCAGATCTTAAAGCAAGGTTGTATAATGATATATAAAGTTTATGGGATTATTTAGATTTATTACTGATTTTTTTGTGGGGTTTAAATGGCTAAAAACATGTAAATTCTTAAAGAGTCTGAAAGTTGAAATAGCGGGTTTCAACTAGAAAGTAGTGATTCAGTCTAATATGAGCTGCAATTAATCCCAAACTTTTTCAGTAGGTACTAGGGATTGTCAGATATTTATCCCTATTTTTACTTATTTTTTCAGATTTTTATCTAGTCAATAAAACTATTTTTCAATAGGTTAACGGGTCTGTTTTTTGTATTTGGTTCGGGTTATAATGGATTAAAACCAACAATAATTGGGCGGGACTGAAACTGGGCTCAGAATTAATATATACATTTTTCTTTTCTTTTTCCTGTCTCTGTTTTCTGGCCTGGCCCATGACCAGGCCCAGATATAATTTTCTTTTTTTTCTTTTTCTTTTTCTTTTCTGGGCTTGCCTAGAGGCGGCCCATCCTTTTGTTCTATTTTTTGGCTTGGCCTGGCCCAATGAACCAGACCAGTTTCCTTTTTCTTTCTTTTTCCTTTTTTATTTCTTTTCTTTTGTGCTGGGCAAATGACGGCCCTAGTTCCCTTCTTCTTCTTTTTTTTTTTAATTCCTTTCTTTTGGACCAGACCCAGTGGCAGCCCAGGCCATGGGCTTGGTCATGCCGAGTGCGGGTCTGCACCCGGGTCGGGTGCAGACCCGGCTGCAGCGCCTACTGGCCGAGAGCAGTTGGCTCTCTGTTTTTTTTTCAGTTTAAAATTGAATCATTTTTTTTAATTTTCTATAATCCAACTAAGGTAATAATAAATTACTTTTATATGTTTTATTTAAACAAAGGTGATGTTTTTAATGAAGAAAAGAATTATGGGAAGAGGAATCTAGGCATGGTAATTTAAATTTAATTAGGATTTTTAATTCATACAAATTTATTCTATTTATATTATTGGATGAATTTTCAGTTTCATAAAAGGAGGGGTTTTAAGTCATGATGTGTTATCAAATTTTAATTCATATAAATTGAATTAGATCCTAGAGGAGATCTAGGTTTCATAACAAGAATAGAATTTTTAAATTATGATATTTCAATTAAATATTTTAATCCATAAAAATTAAATTTTTACTTACTTGGATTTGATCCCTTCGCCTGCTCCTCAATCTCCAAGCCTCGGACACAGCCTCGAACATCCTCCATCACGATCAATTCTAAGGATAAGTGAAGGGAGGAGGAAGAATGTGAAAAACACCTAGAGGGGGGGTGAATATGTATTAATGCTAATCTAACTCTCTTTTTAAACAAGTATGAATGATGTAAACGATCACTCAAAACAAGAAATTGAAGCCGAATTCCCGTGAAGGGCTCTAGAACTTATCCTCTTTGATTCCTCTAGATTATGAGTTGAGGCACGTAATTGCTTTCTTGTTGAATTGAGTAAAGACCAGAAATGCAAGTAAATGAAATGAGTGCAATAATACAGTGCAAGCAAGTGGTATCACAAGTTAGGAATGTAAAGCAATGGAAAGCAATAAGGAAACCAATCGCAAACATAAGTAATTGGTTTCGAGGTTCGAGCCACTGCGCTATGTCCCCGCCTTCACCACTATGAAGGATTTCCACTAAATCCACAAAGGGAATTTCCACACCGGAACCTTTACACCCAAGGGGATTACAAATGGTCTACACAAGACCGGAGTACCCAACTCCAACAAATCCAACCTCCAAATAAGAGGGATCTCAACACAATGGAATACAAGTCACTTGGTGATCAAAAGACCACAAACTCTCTCTTACACCTTCTTATAGAGTGGAGTATGATTTTTGGCTCAAGAAAGAAAGTGAGGAAAATTACAGTTGAAAAGAAGTAAAGAGAACTTGTAAACCAACTAAAAAACTTTTGCAAATGAAAGATCTTTGAAAATGAAAGCAAGTAAACTTTTCTTCTCTTTTGAAAACTTAAAACTTGGATATATTTCTTGTATCAAAACAAGAGACCAATGACCTCTATTTATAGGGAATGGATAAATGCGATTCATAATAGATTCTAGGTCATTAGGGTAGAGTTTAGCCACTAGGAATTCAGAAATAGCTGTTGGAATCAAGAAAAACAAAACAGATTCCAAGAAATAGCCGTTGGGGCTTCTGGACGGCTGTCGTTCGACTGGGCCGGTCGACCGGCAGGCCACATGGCAAAAGAGCCGTTGGCTCCGGTCGACTGCTCGGTTGACCGCTGGCTATTTTAAAACAAAGAAATGAACTGCCGGTCGACCGGGCCGGTCGACCGACAAAACCCGAGAGTTAGGGTCTTGCAGTCGGTCGACGGTCGGTCGACCGCAATATCTGTCGGTCGACTGACCCGGTCGACCGACAGACGTGCACAGACGTGCACGCTCAAAGCCACAAGGCCCGGTCGACCGGAAGGTCGACCGATCTGGCTTGAAATAGATCCGGTCGACCGCTCGGTCAACCGTAAAGGCCTGAAATAGAAATTTTGAACTTTGAATAATTTTTGAAATATTTTTAAATGGTTTGAAGTTTAAGTAGCATGCTATAGAGGATGAAATACATGTTTTAAAGTAGATATAAAAATTTGAAATATTTTGAAACATATATATTAATCATACATGCACCAAAACCAACTAACCAAAAAACTTGTATTTTGAAAAGTGTATTTTTGTGTGTGTGTTTTCTTGAGCACACTATCATATCCTTACTCTTTAACATACTAATTCTTACAAAGGCTCTAGGTGACTACAAGTTCTTCAATTTGGGCTTCTCCATATGCATCTTGAATCCTTGATCCCGAATTGAGTTAATCTTGAGTCAGTCACCACCTTCCTTTAGGGAAGAAAACCTGTTGAATCCTTAGAACCCTGAAACAATCTTAAACACTTAAACATGATTAGTACAAATAACTATATATGTTTTGTAATCATTTAAACTCTAAAAACCGGGTGATTGTAACCTTGGGCCAATAATCTCCCCTTTTTGATGATGACAAAACATATGAGTTATTTAACAAAAAAATGAAAAAAGGAGCTTGAAAGCTCCCCCTCAAAACATGCTATATATTAACTTTACAAAAAAAATAAAGAATGTCAAAAAAATAAATATAACTAACAAAAGAAAAGAGCTTGAAAGCTCCCCATCAAATCATGCTATATATAATAATAAGTCAAAAGTATTTTCATGCCATATATAATAATAACTCAAAAGTATTTCTCCCGCTTTTTATCATGCATCAAAAAGGGGCAAATATAATATACATTTTTGAAAAGTATGTGAAAATTTTATGAGTTCAAAACACAAACGATTAATTCACCACAAATAAAGAAAAATCGATTATAATTTAGTGGTTTTGTGAAAATATCGGCAAGTTCAAAATTGGTAGAAACATAATCAATTTCAATATCACCTTTCTCATAATGATCTCGAAGAAAGTGATATCGAATGTCAATGTGCTTTGTTTTACTATGTTGATTTGCATTTTTAGTCATATGAATAGTACTAGTATTATCACAAAATAATTTAACATGGTCATAATACAAATCATAGTCAAGGAGAGTATGTTTCATCCAAAGGACTTGTGCACAACAAGCCCCCGCCGCAACATACTCCGCCTCGGCGGTTGAGAGGGCTACTGAATTTTGTTTCTTGGAAGACCATGAAACAAGACAATTACCGAGAAATTGACATGTTCCACTAGTACTCTTCCTATCCACTCTACAACACGCATAGTCGGAATCCGAAAAACTCGTCATGAAAAATTGTCCAGTCTTCGGATACCACAAACCCATTTCAATTGTGCTCTTAAGGTATCTAATAATGTGTTTTACCGCAATCAAATGGGACTCTTTAGGACACGATTGAAAGCGAGCACAAAGACACACACTAAACATAATGTCCGGCCTACTAGCCGTTAAATATAACAAACTACCAATCATGCTATGATAGAGTTTAATGTCTATATTTATACCTTGCTCATCCTTGTCAAGCTTTGTTGTGGTAGCCATTGGAGTTTTGCTTGTCTTAGCCCCTTCAAGCCCAAATTTCTTGATAAGTTCCTTTGTGTACTTGGCTTGATTGATAAAGATCCCATCCTTCCTTTACTTGATTTGGAGACCAAGGAAGTAGTTAAGCTAGCCCATCATAGACATCTCAAATTCCTCCTTCATGCATGATTCAAAAGCTTTGCAAAGGGTTTCATTAGTAGAGCCAAATATGATATCATCAACATATATTTGAACTATAAGCATATCATTTTCAACATGTTTGGTAAATAAAGTAGTATCTTTTGTTCCTTTAGCAAAATCATTTGAAATAAGAAATGAAGAAAGTCTTTCATACCAAGCCCTAGGGGCTTGTTTTAAACCATAAAGAGCTTTGTCAAGTTTGAAAACAAAATCCGGATGTGTAGGATCAACAAACCCGGGGGGTTGTTCAACATACACTTCCTCTTCAATAAATCCATTTAAGAAAGCACTTTTGACATCCAATTGAAAAAGTTTAAAATCTTTATATGAAACAAATGCAAGTGTTATCCTATGGCTTCAAGCCGTGCTACGGGTGCAAAAGTTTCCTCAAAATCGATACCTTCGACTTGAGTGTAACCTTAAGCCACTAACCTAGTTTTATTCCTAACAACATTACCCGACTCATTCAACTTGTTCCTAAAGAACCATTTAGTACCAATTGTTGGTCTATCAAGGAGTCTAGGAACAAGATGCCAAACTTGGTTGCGCTCAAATTGATTGAGCTCCTCTTGTATGGCAAGCAACCAATATGAGTCGCCCTCGGCTTCGAGGATGTTCTTTGGTTCAAAGTGAGAAATAAATGCATAGTGGCCACAAAGATCATGAAGTTTAGAACGAGTTGTTACCCCTTTTGATACTTCACCTATAATAAGATCCTTGGGATGATGTGGTGTGAATCTCCAATCCTTGGGAAGTGGTTGTGATGGTTCCACTTCAACTTCTTGAACTTCACTTTCCCCATCAACCTTTGGCTTTTTCTTCTTGTGTAGGTGAATCCTTCAAGGTAATCCTCTCCATGTCTTCATTTAAGGAATCTATTTCTACAACATTCTCAACAAACACATTAGATTCCTCAAACTTTACATGTATAGATTCTTCAATAGTCAAAGATGATTTATTGAAGATTCTATAAGCTTTACTAGTGTTAGAATAACCAAGAAAAATAGCTTCATATGATTTTTCATCAAATTTACCCAAATTATCTTTAGTATTTAAAACAAAACATTTACAACTAAAAACTTTAAAATATGAAACATTAGGTTTTCTTGAATACTAAATCTCAAAAGATGTTTTAGAAGTATTTTTGCATAAGAAAACCCTATTTGATATGTAACAAGATGTGTTTGCGGCCTCGGCCCATAAGTATTGAGGGAGACCGTACTCATTTATCATTGGCCTATCCATTTCTTGTAATGTTCGATTTTTCCTCTCAACAACTCCATTTTATTGTGGAGTTTTAGGACAAGATAGTTCATGCTTAATTCCATGTTCTTCGCAAAAAGTGATAAAGGGTTGGTTATTAAATTCACCACCTCTATCACTTTTTATTCTTAGAATAGAAGAATCTTTTTCCTTTTCAACTCTTTTCCTAAAAGTTTAAAAATGTGAAAAGGCTTGATTTTTATGTTCTAAAAAGAAAACCCAAGTAAAACGAGAAAAGTCATCGACTAAAATGAAGGCAAAACGATTCCCACTTAGACTTTTGGTTTTAGTAGGACCAAACAAATCCATGTGGATCAACTCCAAGGGACGTGATGTCATGATATCCTTGATGGATTTGAAAGAGGACTTGGTTTGTTTCTCAAGTTGGCACGCATCGCAAATGCGGTCCTTTTCAAATTTCAAGCAAGGAATACCTTTCACCATTTCCTTGTTGTTTAATCTAGATAGATGGTCAAAAGAAATGTGGCCTAATCTCTTACGCCACAGTCAAGAGTCATCATTGAAGGCATTCAAACAAGTAGCATTGCATTGCATATTAGACATATCAATCATGTATACATTATTTTCACGAAATCTGAAAAATATACATGCATTTGTTTGTTTATCAATCACACTACAAGCTAAGTCATCAAACATCACCTTAAAACCTTTATCACAAAGTTGACTAACACTCAAGAGATTATGCTTGAGGCCATCAACTAAAATAATATTTTCTATTAAAGGAGATGTACCAAGTTTAATGTTACCTATACCAATAATTTTTCCTTTGGCGTCATCTCCGAAGGCGACGGTGCCACCTTCATGGTATCTTGATAGGGTTGCAAAGTTGTTGATGTCTCAAGTCATGTGCCTTGAGCAACCACTATTAAGATACCACTGCTCCTTACGTCTTTGAGCTTTGGAATGTACCTACATCATGTAATAAATTTGTTGACTTTGGTACCCAAATTTTCTTGGGTCCTTGAATGTTAGCATTACGAACCCAAATATGATTATGTGATGCATTTATCCTATCATAGCAAAATTTAACCAAATGACCCTTTCTACCACAATATGTGCATGCATAAACTTTACCATACATGAATGCATGATGAGAGTGTGGAGTGTGTTTAGGGTGCTTAGCATGATGTGAGTGTGAAGGTTGTGATTTATGAACATGAGTGTGTGTAGCATTTGATTGCTTCTTTGGGACATGTTTCTTAGGAAACATAGCCTCTAGTCTAGATTTATCAAATTCACATCTTTTTAAAACTTATCCTAATGAGTCAATTTTCAATACTCGCTACAAGAGGATTTATTTTTCAAAGACATCCTTCTTCTACCTCCGGTTCCATGTTTGCCTCATTGCCAAAGTCTGGTTCTTCTATATAGAGATTCTCGTAAATCTCAAAAGAATCTTGGTAGAGGAGGGAGTCAGTGAAGTAGTTATTTACCTCTTTGAATGGATATCTTTCAGCAATCAATGTTCTCACTCTTTCTTGTTCATTAGCATATTCCATTACTTCATGAAGGGTGGACGGGACGATGGAATTGCAATGGATCCATGGTTGTCCTAGTAGCAGGTTGCAAGACGTGTCGGCATCAATGACAAAACACATCACTAGACTTCAAATCCTCGATCTGGGATTTGTCTTTGATTTTGACCATCGAATGCGTACCATTAGCATTGAAGTCATAAATGGTAGTTTGTGTAGCGCTCAATCGATGGGTGGGAATCCCTACTTTTGGGATGTTGGCCAGCTAAGCAAAAACATCAAACCGAAAGGGAGTTAATGGTCTCGCATTATCTTTTTGAAGGGCTTTGGCATAACAAAGCTCCTTTTGTTTGTCCACGAGCTGCTTTGTGGACTGCTCGGATATTTTCTTCATTGGTTGTGAAGAGCTTGCTACCGGCTGACCATACTGTTTTAAGTATTGCTTGCCAATTGGATCTTCAACGTGGAAGGAGTGTTTTTATTAGCAGCCAAGGCAGACTCCTCTTCTCCTAAACTGGTGAGGGAAGCAACATCTTCCTCAGTTCCTCTTGTAGAGATTCCCACCACATTACTGAAGGACACTTTAGCCTTGCCTTCGGATTTTCTGTGTGTAACAGTTGTCTATTGTTGGCTTTCGATAATGTCAGGGTGAACCCACATTATCTCTCCTCGAGAGTAGGAATAGGGACGAGGCCTTTTTCTTTTTGATATGGGGATCGATATTGATCACTCTTAGTTCTTCTTTTGAGATGGGGACCACTCTGGCTGGTACTGATGGGAGTTCTTTGCCAAATTGAAGGGATGTAATGTTAGTCATCACCTTCTTCTGCTCTAGACAAAGTTTGAGGACATCTATATCGATTAGAGCTTAAATAATATCCTTAAAGATGTAATAGTTCTTCGTAGAATGCCCCAACATTATGTGATATAAATAGCAGTTGGGATCATCACTCTTCCTAACATCATCAGGCCGTCTGACCTCTGGCAATTTGAGTTTGCTACTCTTCTGGAGTAATTTAAGCAGAGAGACCATATGCTCATCCTTGAAGGAATATGCTTTACTAGCACATACTTGGTCGGAACTCCACCCCTTTTGGCTGACTGGGGCTTCGAAGGTGATTTGACCTCTATTGTCAGAGTGTCTCATCTTTTGGCTGAGAAGATGACTTTGGGTAGCATCGCGTCGATATGTCGAGTCTTGGTTTGCCGTTTTTCTCTTTAGTGCTGACCCGGGCGATTATTTCTTCTGCCTGCTCGCCTTGTTGCACAAGCTGCTTCCAAGTGTGGCATTCCGCCACTCCTATCCGAGCGAGGAGTGCAGTCTGTAGGTTATGGTGGCATGTTTCTACCAGTGTGGATTGGTACATGTCACTTGGACAACAGAGTGTCATACTCTGGAATCTCTCCACAAAGGCCTTGATAGACTCTCCTTTCTTTTACTTCGTGGCGAGAAGAGTCAGCATTGCTACCTCTGTATCATCTTCGAAGAAGTGAGTTAGAAATAGCTTTTTCAAGTTGGCCCAAGTTTTGATAGAGCCGGCGTGCAGCTTTATGAACCACTCAAAGGTAACCCCCTTGAGAGTGCTAATGAATAAATGAGCCATGATAGCATCGTTCAATACTACATTCCCAGTTTGATATATAAAGTAGTATATGTACTGGTTCGGTGACCCTGTACCATAGAAAGTATGTAAGGTCGGTGCCTTGAATCTTGGAGGATAGGGAGCTGTATCCTATTCCGCTGGGTAGGGTTGGACTACCCCCACATTTTGAAGGTTGCCTCAGCGCTCAAGGGCTTCGAGGCATTGTTCTAGATTACTCATCCTCCTAAAGTGACAAGATCTGCTTTCTGAACTATCCTCTTCTTCAGATGATGGTTTGGAAGACTCAGGGTTTGAGTGTTTTTAATGTTCAGTATCCTTAGAAGAAGAGCTTTCTACCTTCTTTTTTTTCTTTGGTCTTTGAACCCTTTTTCTTCTTCTTAAGCAGTTGTGCAAGCATCTGCTTAAGGGTGTCTGTCATGCCCCGCTTTCCAAAATATGAGGAAACGGAGTCGCGACGAGAGTCAGCGACGTATATACATGAGGAGAGTACCCTACATATACACGCTAAGCCTAAAGTAACCTGAACAAGCTATATAATCATCTATAAATACACTAAAATCACTGGAATAATACATATAATGTCTAATACAATGCTAGCATATGAATAAGAATGTGAAATGTGACTGGATACGATATAGAGAGAATCAAGGAAAAACAGGAATAAAAGAGCAGAAAATACCGATAATCAGGAGAGAGAGACTCTAGCTCTTCAAGGTGCATGTGATCCTCTCCAAATACCCGGTCAGCAATAAATAGCCCCAGATCTGGATATGCAAATCTAGGGAGTCAGAGCTCCTAGTGAATGTGTTAAAGAAAAAGGAAAAGGCATGCAAATATAAATATGAACAGACTAGGTAACATATATGTTAGAATAAAACATAAATAACATATAAAACATGAATAGAAAATAATAAAGCCAGTCAGTACAAAGCTAAATGTCCAAACGGGTGTCAGGTGTACAATCAAGTTATTGGAATAATCAGATATCTACAATCAGTCATATATATATCAAGTTCAGTCTACAATGTCAATGTAAGATTTCAGTTTTGTTATTAATTATGTCAGCGACAATTAATTGTCACATGCAGTAGTATCCCATACTACGCCTACCACACGTGTCAATCAGGGTCTTATTGAAACTGATTGGTTGGAGATATTGTCCATAGTTTAAGTGGGTCCTGTACATACCCGGGACCACGGCCCCAGATGCCTGGCGCTGACCCAGGCCCGTACTACTAGGTACTCAGTAACAGTAACAGTAACAATAGTATCAGATGGATGCCAGTCATCCCCGAAAACCCTGCAGTGGAACCCTCATTTCGGTTGCGCAACCTGTATCCTAAGTCCACCCAAAATACAGACGCTGTCTCCTCCATCAATTTTCCCAATCCCAGTATAAGTTATCTTTTTATATTATTATTTAATTCAGTTAAATCAATCAATATTCATATTACCTATAATACTAGGACGATGTAGTGACAGTAATGGTAACAGTATAGGAGCAGTAATAGTAATCGTGTAAACGACAAATAGAGATGTACCGAGCGTTACGGTCTAACGATGATTTCCTAGTAACTTTTAGTAACATGAATAATACAGTACAGTAATTTAACAAGCATAAATACTATCAGAACATGGTAATGAGTAAACAGGAGACAAAGATAATCAATAATAATGTGAAAGTAGACACTCGCTATGTCTTATGAAGTGATATGTGTAGTCATACTGGTAAAATATATCAGGTGGTCACACAAAATGATATGAATAGGTACATGAACATCTACTGGCAAAGATAATGGGAAAATGATACAAGAACAAACACACATGAAATGAAATCGAATCGCCCTCTGATCTTCACTGCACGAACTGGCAAGAATCTACAGATTATCCTATGGATCGGTCTTCGAATCACCACTTTGTCGGGTCCACAACGAGCACGAATCTAGATCTCCTGTTACCGAGTTCAGATCGCACGAATGAGTCCAAAAGGATAACAATATGGTGACTTGCGGCACACCGACGGAGGCTCCGACGGAAGGGACGGATGCCGCAGAGGATATCGATGGATAGAGAATCTCATCGGGAAGTACGTGGGTGCGTTCGCACTCACCGACGGTGATCGACAACGATCTATAGAGGGGTGGAATATGCCATGGTGGGTGAGTCTTCAAAGGCCAAAAGGTTGGGGGCTTGCTATTGCGTAGGCTGCTGTGCGTGCGACCTGGAGAGCTCGGTGGATAGGAACATGGCCAAGGGGCTACTTGATTGATGTTGTGCGCATGAGTTATGCAACAGGGGGGTGTTGGAGTGGAGAAGGTTGGGGGTGGCTCGGTAACATGGTGCTTGGCCATGGTGGAGGGAAAGAGGGAAAGGGTGCATCCAAGCTTGGGGATAGAGAGGTAGCCCGGACCTGGTGCGCTGAGTTGTGGAGGGGCTATTGGTGGCATACACGAAGAGAAGATAAGAGAGGGGCTCGACAAGGGGAAGATCGGCACGGCTGGGCAGTGCTCGGCCTTGACGACAAAGAGGAGATTGCCATGGGGCTGTGGTGATGGTTCCCATGGTAGTTGCTTGGCACGACAAAGGGAAGTAGATGGGAGTGGATTGGCAGAGCTTGGCCTGGGCATGCTTGGTCTGCTGCCGCATGGGGAGGGCTCGATGTGCAGGCCTGCAAGGGGGGTGGGTGAAGAACTCGGTTGAGAGAGAGAGAGAGAGAGAGGATGCAATGCCTGAGAGAGTATGAATGATATGAGAATAATATGGGATGATGGGTGGTTGTAGTAGAGAAGAAGAGTGGGGGAACGTTGGTGGAAATACGTGAGGAGTGGGTATAGCATGGAGGACGTGGGAAAAAGGGAAGCAGTTGGAGAACGTGTGTTTGTAGGTGAAGAAGAAGGTGAAGTAACTAATGTATAAATATAATTTGTGTGATTTCCCACCACACGCCAATTTGGCAAAGTGGTCTGGGCGTTAGGATGTGGGGGCGTTGGTCATGGCTTCAAAACTTAGGACAAGCATTCAAAGGAGTTTGGTTTTTTATTAAATTTTGGAAGAATAAAGGGTAACGTAAAAAGATTAAAAGGATATGGTCACTTGTCAATACTAAAGGCATAATGGTTGGTGCATTCTTTCCCTGTTGGGGGGTCACGAATTCGAATACCATAAAAGGATGATCCTATTTTATTTTATTTTTTATTTTTATTTAAATTTCATTCTTTTCTTTTTTGAATAAATATTTAAGCATTATTTTATTGGATTAAACTCTATTAATTCAGAAAAATTCTCAAAAATTCTCAAAAATAGAAGATGTCATCCTGAACATTGTTGTGAAGTTGGATCTTCAAAATTCATCCCCGATTATTAATTAAAAATCTCAGAGTTAGTCTGTGACACCAGTTGACCCCAAATTGAGATTCTTCTCCAATAATTCCCAAAATTTTTTAGAAAATCAAGAAAAATTCAAAATATTGGGAAATAAAATCTCAAGCTGAAATAATCTCAATCCTATTACCAGGATAATTACATCGGGTATCGAATACCAGTAATGACACCCGTACATAGGAAACCGAGGGTTACAGTGTCAATAGATTCTTGCTGAGCTTGAATTATACCAAACTGTTCCCTCTGAACTTGGGCCAACTCTTCAAATAGCTTGGCCACTTCTTTCGGAGTTTCCACTATATATGTGAAGGCTTCTTTCTCTGTAGAAGAGTTAGAGGCCTGTTATTCCGCGATGGCGGGGTATGCCTCGTTCACTTTGATACCCTTGCCTAGGGCACTGTAGTTTACCGGTCAATTGTACTAGTGCGGATGCGAGTGTGCTGGTACACTCTTTCTGATTCGCTCAGTATTTCTTTTAAATCAGAAGAAGGTTCATCATCAGACTCGTCAGAGCAGACGACCGGTTGCTTCCCTTGGGACATGCTCGGTGTAGCATATGGACCGACCATATTTGAAGTTACCTCAGGGTACTTCACGTCAGAGAACGATCTCTTCTTGTGGGAGTGGTGTCTTTTAGCTGAATTGGAGACTAGGGTGGCAGACAACCGATTGAATACTGACAGCTTGCTCGCATGAGAGTTTTAGTGGCATTCGGAGAGTACTGCACTGATGAGACGTTCACAGCAACATTGGGGAGTGATTTGATGGACACTCATTTTCTTTGTCAAGTAGTCTCTTAGATCCATTGTAGGGGTATCCAAAGGACTAGCCTCGAATCCTTGGTGATGAGGACTTTTTGGATTAATTTTGACTCTGGCCATTTGAGGCTAAACTCGGGTTTTAGCCTCGCGTTTTGGTAAGAGTCTGTTGCAAAACGCGAACTTCACGTTGAGCAGTAAGTGTTTGGATATATAAATATTGCATAATTGTTATTACATTTCTACATTCATTCTATAATAATTCTTACAACTCACTTGTCTTAATGTCCTAATTCATGCATGATAGAGAAAAGATAAGCATGAATCCTATCCAAATAAATCTGAAAGTTTAAATCAAAGGGGATCAGTTCAAATCCAGAGGTTCTAGAAGTAATCTTATCTGAAAACCGGGTATATCAAATGAGATAACATCATTATAATTCAAAGAAAAAATGGATTAGAAGAAAGCCCTATCGGTTTTGCTGTGGATAAAAGGAGATATCATCAAATATGAATTAGAGATTCAAAATCCAGAAGGACAGAAGGATAAAGGAAGAAACGACAGACGAGAGCCCCCAGATCCTGATCTGGCTGCGAAAACGCGATCTTTTGCCCGCATTTTTGCGGCCCTTCTTTTGAATTAAGGGGAGTGTTTGCTCCCCCATCTCCATACGCTATCTTTTATCTCTATTTTCTTATAAATACATGTATGCATTGAGAGAAATGTACACAGTGAGGCTGAAAAGCAATTGAGAGAAAAGTTATGCGTTGTAATGCGAGTTTGGCATCAAGAGTTTGTAACAAAGATTCTTTAATAAAAATCATTCTTCTTCAATACAGATCTTGCAACATTTCAGTCTAAGTTTTCTCTACTTCTTTCTTTTATTTTTCTGATGCAATTTTCTTCTTTTCGTTGCATGTTTTACTTTATGAACTCATCAACAATCTCATGCATGCTTACTCTTCTTTTCTTTTTGTTAGTTTTTTTTGTCTTCAACATAGATCGGAGGAGGGAGACATTAACGCGACATAAAGGAACAAAGTCACCGGGTTTCATCTTCCTCTTACTTTCATCCCAATCTCTTAGGTTCTTTCTTCATCACCTTAATTAATTAAGTCTTCACACAAAGTTGGTAATCTTTTTTATTTTTGTTTTCTTCATATTTTTATTGCATTGAAGATTTGAGTTCTCAAAATAGTCATTACACCTTTCTTTAAAGGATTTCTCAACTAGATTGAGATAAAAATTAGATTTTCAATAACTAGGATTTAATAAGTCTCTATGAATTCGACCCTTAACTTGCCACCATATAATTTTACTAAAAGATTATAGCAAGTTTAGGTTTTCATAACTTGTACGTGATTCAATAACGATTGAGTTTTTTATGAATTTCGAATTGCGAACAGTTTTTGGCGCCGTTGCTGGGGACTTATAAAATTTTTTGGTTTTTAAAAAATCAACATTTAATCTTTTTCTAGTTTTTAAAAAAATTTAAATTAAAAATAAAAAAATTAATTAAATTTTTTTAGAAATTTAATTAATTTTTTTAAAATTCAAAATTCTTTTCTTTTTATTTTCTTTTCCATCCCTAAGATCTAAACTTCAAACTTTTCTTTTTGTAGGGATATTGCATGAATAAGTGAAGATTTACATAACAGGACGAAACTTACTTACTTATGACATAATTGCATTGCTAAACTAAAAAAAAAAAATTTGCTTGTTTCAGAGTCGTCGGAAGGGTTAGTATTTCCTTACTCTACCCACGAATCTTCTATTAGTGGGGTTTTGGAGGTGCTTATTGATTGAACTTGTGCTGCATTAGTGCATATTACATAAAAAGATGTTAAGAGTTGTCCTCCCTCACATAAGGTCGGGATTTTATTACCCATTTCTTGGTTTAAAAATCACAGACACATATAAGTTTTTCCAAACTTGAACTAAATTTAAAATCAATTAGAAACTTGACCACTAGGAATTCAAGCACATTAAGTGGATTCATTTTAGGAATACTCTGGTGATTACTTTCAAGCTTGCGGAGAGGACTTTCTTATCTAGAAAGGGTGACTTAGCCATTGTGGCGGTGCCTAGCCTGGAGGAAGGACCAAGGAGCTTCCCTGTGTAAAAAAGGGTGGCTGAATTTAGTAAGCGCCTAGCCTAGGGGGAGAACTGAATCGCTTGTTAGACGACTTTAACCAGTCAGCTCACAATCTGTCCAACCTAGTTAGGAGCTGTCTAACTAGGAAGAATTCTATTCTTTTAAGATTAGTGGCTGAAAAACTAATTACCTTTAAATTAAATTCAAGTTAAAAAAACACTTGATTGGTTGGGTCATCTTGTGTGCAATATTATATAGGATTTAGAAAATCCTTCATCAGGGCAGTACCCTGGTTCATGCGAAAATGGGTTCGTGTTAAGGGTCGATTAGAATCCATTACTATCTCTGACCCTACTGCTACAATGGGTGACACGAATCAAACTTAACAAATGTGAAAAACACCTAGAGGGGGGGTGAATAGGTGTAATTGCTAATCTAACAATTCTTTTGAAACTATGATGGATGAATAATGCAACGATCTCTCAAAACAAGACTAAGAGCCGAATACCCCGTGAGAGGTTCTGAACTCCTTCCTCCCAATTCCCCTTGAATGGGTTAGAGGTGCGTAATGCAACCATGTTGTATGAGAATTGATCGAACAAAGTATGAATAAAATGCAATGATGAAATGCACACAAGATATATCACAAGTATCACAAGCAATAACACAAGGAAAGAAAACTAGATCTCAAGCAAGTAATTGAAAGCAATAGAGTGCAAGAGAAATTTAAAGCAAAAATGAACGCAAGGCAATCGCAAACACAAGATGTTTGTTTTGAGGTTCGAGCCACCGCTCTACTCCCCGCCTTCACCTCCGTGAAGGGTTTCCACTATCCATCGAGGACGCTTACAACGGTCTACCGAAGACCCGAGCACCAGCTCCACAACTTACAAGACCTCTACCGAAGAGGTGTCTCCACAAGTACAAGAAGATCACAAGAACAAGAGTGATCACAACAAGATCACCAAACTCTTTTACAACACTCTCACTCTTTTTACAACTTCACTATAGAATGAGTTAGGGATTTTTGGCTCTATGAAGTGTAGTGAGAAAAACTCAGTTGTAGAGATGATTTTTGCAAGGGAACACAACTGAAAACTAGCTCAAGAAAGAGTTAGAAATGGAGAGCTTAAACACTTTTCTTTTCTCTTTAAAAACTTTTAAAAACTTGAGGATTTTTCTTGGTATTTTGCAAGAGAGTCTTCTCCTCTATTTATATAGAGAGAAAAGGGTTTAAAACAATTTATTTAGAGTTTATTTGCTCTGAAAAAGTCCTAAAAACCCTGAAAAAATCTGCCAAAAAGCAGTCTGAAAAACAGATTTCAGAATTGCACAAAAGAGGAAAGAGCCGTTGGGCTGTTGCAGGCTTGGCGGTCGACCGGGCCGGTCGACCGCCAGCTCAGCTGGCAAAGAGCCGTTGGCTCGGGTCGACCGGTCGGGTCGACCATCCAAAGAAGAAAACATAGTTCTCTTCGGGCGGTCGACCGGGGCGGTCGACCCAGAAAACCCGAGAGCAACTGCTTACAGTCGGTCGACCCGGGCGGTCGACCGACAGACGTGCACAAACGTGCACGTCCTGGGACTGGCGCCGGTCGACCGGGCCGGTCGGCCGGTCAGCCTGAAACAGGAAAAACAATATTTTTACTGACTTAGAAAACTTTGTAAAATAGTTTTGGGTTTGAACAAACTTAAGTAACATGCTAGTAGGAGTATATAAACATGATCTAAACATGATATTTATTTTGTAAAACTTAGGGTCATGTAAATATCTACTAAGGCATGAAACCAAATTTAAAACATGAAAACTTAAATACAAGACTCACATTTTAACAAAATCAAATTGTGTATGTGTATCCTAGAGCCAATATCCAACACTCAAACTTTAACATTCTATTCTTACAATGATTCTAAAGACTTCAAGTTCTTCAAGAGGGCTTTCACCATATGATCTTCAAAACTTGATTCTTGAGCCCAAATTGAGTTGACTTGAGTCCAAAGCACCTTCCTTTAGAGAAGAAACCTTCTAGTTGAGTTAGAATCCTGAAACACACTTAAACAATAAACAATATTAGTACAAATAACTAATATGTTTTGTAATCATCAAAACACACTAAAAACGGGTGATTGTAACCTTGGGCCAACAATCTCCCCCTTTTTGATGATGACAAAACATATAGGTTATTTAAACAAACATGGAAGAAGAGCTTGGAAAGCTCCCCCTCAAATAAAGCTATGTATAAAGCTAAATACATAAGGCATTGAAACAAACTCAAATACATTAAAGTAGTACACCATAAACAAACAAAACAACAAGCAAACTTATACTTTTTCTCCCCCTTTTTGTCATACATCAAAAAGGGTTTAAGCAAAGCAAACAAAACATTTAAAAATTTATCTTTAAGAATCCATAATGCAAACATTCAACTCACCACAAATAAAAGAAAATCTAGCATAATCTAGAGGTTTAGTAAAAATATCGGCAAGTTGAAAATCGGTAGAAACATAATCAATATCAATATCACCTTTCTCATAATGATCTCTAAGAAAGTGATACCTAATGTCAATGTGTTTGGTTTTACTATGTTGATTTGCATTCTTTGTCATGTGAATAGTACTAGTATTATCACAAAATATTTTAACATGATCAAAGTGTAAATCATAGTCGAGGAGAGTATGTTTCATCCAAAGAACTTGTGCACAACAAGTTCCGGCTGCAACATACTCCGCCTCGGCGGTTGAAAGGGCTACCGAATTTTGCTTTTTGGAAGACCAAGATACAAGACAATTACCTAAGAATTGACATGTTCCACTTGTGCTCTTCCTATCTACCCTACAACCCGCATAGTCGGCATCCGAAAAACTCATCATTGAAAATTGGCCGGTTTTCGGATACCACAAACCTATTTCAATAGTGCCCTTAAGGTATCTAATTATGCGTTTAACCGCAATTATATGAGACTCTTTAGGACAAGATTGAAAACGTGCACAAAGACAAACGGAAAACATAATATCCGACCTACTAGCCGTCAAATACAATAAACTACCAATCATGCTACGATAAAGCTTAATGTCTACACTTTTACCTTGTTCATCCTTGTCAAGCTTGGTAGTTGTTGCCATGGGAGTTTTGCTTACTTTAGATCCTTCAAGCCCGAACCTTTTGATTAGTTCCTTTGTGTACTTGGCTTGATTGATGAAGATCCCATCCTTCCTTTGCTTGATTTGGAGTCCAAGGAAATAGTTGAGTTCCCCCATCATAGACATTTCAAATTCTTCCTTCGTGCATGATTCAAAAGCTTGGCAAAGAGATTCATTAGTAGAACCAAAAATAATATCATCAACATAAATTTGCACAATAAGAATATCTTTTTCTACATGTTTTGTAAACAAAGTTGTGTCAATTTTACCTTTCTTAAAACCATTTGAAATTAAAAATGAAGAAAGTCTTTCATACCAAGCCCTAGGGGCTTGTTTTAAACCATAAAGAGCTTTATCTAATTTAAACACAAAATCCGGATGTGTATGGTCAACAAACCCCGGAGGTTGTTCAACATACACCTCCTCTTCAATAAAACCATTTAGAAAAGCACTTTTAACATCCATTTGAAACAATTTAAAATCTTTATATGAGGCAAATGCTAGTGTCATCCGTATGGCTTCAAGCCGTGCTACGGGTGCAAAGGTTTCTTCAAAATCGATTCCTTCGATTTGAGTGTAACCTTGGGCAACTAACCTAGCTTTATTCCTAACAACGTTACCCGATTCATCCAACTTGTTCTTAAAGATCCACTTAGTACCAATTGTTGGTCTATCGTGGGGCCTAGGAACAAGGTGCCAAACTTGGTTGCGCTCAAATTGATTGAGTTCCTCTTGCATAGCTAGCAACCAATATGAATCGGCCTCGGCTTCGAGGACGTTCTTGGGTTCAACATGAGAAATGAATGCATAATGACCACAATAATCATGAAGTTTAGAGCGAGTGGTTACCCCTTTAGATACTTCACCTATGACGAGGTCCTTGGGATGATGAGGATTGTATCTCCAACCCTTTGGAAGTTGTTGAGTAGGCTCCACGTCAATTGATTGAATTTCATGTCCTTGAGCCTCTTCTACTTTATCTTCACTTCCTTCATCATCCTTTGGCTTGTCTCCCATAGTAGGTGTATCCTCCAAGGTCACTTTCTCTAAGCCTTCATCCAATGCATCTATTTTTACAACATTCTTAACAAACAAGTTAAATTCTTCAAACTTAACATGTATAGATTCCTCAATAGTCAAAGATGATCTATTGAAGATTCTATAAGCCTTGCTAGTGTTAGAATAACCAACAAAAATAGCCTCATAAGATCTAGCATCAAATTTTCCTAAATTATCTTTTGTATTCAAAACAAAACATTTGCATCCAAAAACCTTGAAATATGAAACATTTGGTTTTCTAGAAAAGTACATTTCAAAAGAAGTTTTTGAAGTATTTTTACACAAGAAAACACGATTTGATATATAGCATGATGTATTAACGGCCTCGGCCCACAAATAATGTGGTAGACCATATTCACTTAGCATTGTCCTAGCCATCTCTTGTAAAGTTCGATTTTCCGTTCAACTACTCCATTTTGTTGTGGAGTTCTAGGACAAGAAAGTTCATGCTTTATTCCATTTTCTTCACAAAAAGTGGTAAAGGGTAGGTTAATGAATTCACCTCCTCTATCACTTCTTATCCTTAAAATTGAAACATCTTTTTCTTTTTCAACTCTTTTCTTAAAGGTTTGGAAATATGAAAAAGCTTGATTTTTGTGTTCAAGAAAGAAAACCCAAGTAAATCGTGAAAAGTCATCAACCAAAACAAATGCAAATCTATTCCCACTTAGACTTTTGGTTTGTGTAGGGCCAAATAGATCCATATGGATTAACTCCAAAGGACGTGATGTCATGATATCCTTAATTGACTTGAAAGAAGACTTAGTTTGTTTCCCAAATTGACATGCGTCACAAACTCGGTCCTTTTCAAAATTCAAACAAGGAATACCTTTCACCATTTCCTTTGTGTTTAATCTAGAAATATGGTCAAAAGAAATATGGCCTAATCTTCTATGCCACAACCAAGAGTCATCATCGAGGGCTTTTAAATAAGTAATATTACAAGACATATTAGACATATCTATCATATAAACATTACTTTCGCGAAAATCGGAAAACACACAAGTATTAGAAATTCTATCAATTACTTTACAAACTACATTATCAAAAATAACATCAAAGCCTTTATCACAAAGTTGACTAACACTCAAGAGGTTATGCTTGAGGCCATCAACTAAAACTACATTCTCAATTAAAGGGGATGTGCCGAGTTTTACATTACCAATACCGATGATTTTACCCTTGGCATCATCTCCGAAGGTGACGGTGCCACCTTCATGGTATCTTGATAGGGTTGCAAAGTTGTTGATGTCCCAAGTCATGTGCCTTGAGCAACCACTATCAAGATACCACAATCCTCTACGTCGTTGGGCTTTGGAAGGTACCTATATCATTTAACAAAATTGTTGACTTTGGTACCCAAACTTTCTTGGGTCCTTGAAAGTTAATGTTTCGAACCCAAATATTATGATAAGATGTACTTAGTCTATCATAGCAAAAATTGGCTAAGTGTCCTTTCCGCCCACAATGTGAACATGAGAACACTCTTCCATACATGAATGCATGATGTGTGTGTGAAGTGTGAGCATGCTTTGGGGGTTTGTCATGATGTAAAGGTTGTGTGGTATGAACATGAGCATGAGCATGGTGAACATTTTTCTTAGGGGCTTGTTTCTTAGGAAACATGGCCTCTATCTTCTTCTTATCAAACTCACAATTTTTCAAAACAATTCCTAATGAGTCTATTCTTTCTTTAAGCAAAGTAATCTCATTAGAATCAATTTGTGGGGACTTGCCTTTACAAGAGATCTTATACTTGTCAAAATCTTTTTGAGTGGAAACAAGAGTGGAAAATAATTCATCTTTTTCTTTAGAAATAGTAAAGACTTGAAGATTAAGAGATTCAATTTCCTTTTTCATTTTTAAATACTTTTTCTTTAGGAGATCATAATTATGTGATAATTCTACAAAAGCTTCTCCTAGTTCATCCATGGAAAGTTCATCATTAAGAGAAGTGGAAGGGGTTACCTTGCTTGTGCTTTCATTTGCCATGAAGCACATGTTGGCGGTATCAATCTCCTCCTCGGATTCGCTCTCGGAATCCCATGTAGCTTTCATTGCCTTCTTCTTGTAAGGCTTCTTTGAGGTGGAGGGCTTCATTTTATCCGGGCACTCCGCAACAATGTGTCCCGGTCTTTGGCAATTGAAGCAAATTATCTTTCTTTCTTCTTTGCCTCCTTGCCATCTCCTTCTTCCTTGAAATTTAGCCTTGTTGTACATCCTCCGGACGTTCTTCACAAGAAGTGAGAGCTCTTCGTCATCTTCTTCTTCATCGTCTTCGTCGGAGTGTGTGGATTGACATTTGAAGGCTATAGTCTTTTTCTTGGAAGGAGCCATATCTTCCCTTGCCTTTCTTTCCATCTCATGGGTTTTGAGGTTCCCAATGAGACCTATTAGCTCCATCTCCTCCTTGTCATTGAGTTCCTTCAAGGTTGTTGCTTTTACTTCCCATGAAGGAGGAAGAGCCCAGATGATCTTTCTAACTCTTTGGTCATTATCAATGCCATCACCTAGAGAAGAAAGTCCATTAGTAATCTTAGTAAATTTTGTAACCATATCATCTATGGTTTCATTCTCTTGCATGCAAAAGTTCTCATATTGGGACCGAAGAAGGTCAATCTTAGCCCTCTTCACTTGTGAAGTCCCTTCATGTGTAACTAGCAAATGTGTCCAAATTTCATATGCGGACTTGCAATGAATAACTCTAGCTATATCATCATCATTGAGGGCTTGAAGTAGTGCATAGTGAGCCCTAGCATTGGCATCAAATTCCTTAGTCTCAATTTCGGACCAAGTAGATTCATCACCGGGGGGTGCACTAAAGGGTTTGGTCACGGCCTTTGCAACTCGACTTCCTAGAGATTGCAAGAAAACGGTCATCTTAACCTTCCATATGGGAAAGTTAAGTCCATCAAACTTAGGAGGGGTTTTAATTCCATCGGCCATTTTTACTAAGTGAGAATGAATGGAATGATTAGCAATATTAGGATCTCTCTAAGGTTGTTAAGCCAAAATCCTAGAGTCCAAGCTCTGATACCAATTGAAAAACACCTAGAGGGGGGTGAATAGGTGTAATTGCTAATCTAACAATTCTTTTGAAACTATGATGGATGAATAATGCAACGATCTCTCAAAACAAGACTAAGAGCCGAATACCCCATGAGAGGTTATGAACTCCTTCCTCCCAATTCCCCTTGAATGGGTTAGAGGTGCGCAATGCAACCTTGTTGTATGAGAATTGATCGAACAAAGTATGAATAAAATGCAATGATGAAATGCACACAAGATATATCACAAGTATCACAAGCAATAACACAAGGAAAGAAAACTAGATCTCAAGCAAGTAATTGAAAGCAATAGAGTGCAAGAGAAATTTAAAGCAAAAATGAACGCAAGGCAATCGCAAACACAAGATGTTTGTTTCGAGGTTCGAGCCACCGCTCTACTCCCCGCCTTCACCTCCGTGAAGGGTTTCCACTATCCACCGAGGACGCTTACAACGGTCTACCGAAGACCCGAGCACCGAGCTCCACAACTTACAAGACCTCTACCGAAGAGGTGTCTCCACAAGTAAAAGAAGATCACAAGAACAAGAGTGATCACAACAAGATCACCAAACTCTTTTACAACACTCTCACTCTTTTTACAACTTCACTGTAGAATGAGTTAGGGATTTTTGGCTCTATGAAGTGTAGTGAGAAAAACTCAGTTGTAGAGATGATTTTTGCAAGGGAACACAACTGAAAACTAGCTCAAGAAAGAGTTGGAAATGGAGAGCTTAAACACTTTTCTTTTCTCTTTGAAAACTTTTAAAAACTTGAGGATTTTTCTTGGTATTTTGCAAGAGAGTCTTCTCCTCTATTTATATAGAGAGAAATGGGTTTAAAACAATTTATTTAGAGTTTATTTGCACTGAAAAAGTCCTGGAAAACCCTGAAAAAATCTGCCAAAAAGCAGTCTGAAAAACAGATTTCAGAATTGCACAAAAGAGGAAAGAGCCGTTGGGCTGTTGCAGGCTTGGCGGTCGACCGGGCCGGTCGACCGCCAGCTCAGCTGGCAAAGAGCCGTTGGCTCGGGTCGACCGGTCGAGTCGACCGTCCAAAGAAGAAAACATAGTTCTCTTCGGGCGGTCGACCTGGGCGGTCGACCCAGAAAACCCGAGAGCAACTGCTTACAGTCGGTCGACCCGGGCGGTCGACCGACAGACGTGCACAAACGTGCACGTCCTGGGACTGGCGCCGGTCGACCGGGCCGGTCGGCCGGTCAGCCTGAAACAGGAAAAACAGTATTTTTACTGACTTAGAAAACTTTGTAAAATAGTTTTGGGTTTGAACAAACTTAAGTAACATGCTAGTAGGAGTATATAAACATGATCTAAACATGATATTTATTTTGTAAAACTTAGGGTCATGTAAATATCTACTAAGGCATGAAACCAAATTTAAAACATGAAAACTTAAATACAAGACTCACATTTTAACAAAATCAAATTGTGTATGTGTATCCTAGAGCCAATATCCAACACTCAAACTTTAACATTCTATTCTTACAATGATTCTAAAGACTTCAAGTTCTTCAAGAGGGCTTTCACCATATGATCTTCAAAACTTGATTCTTGAGCCCAAATTGAGTTGACTTGAGTCCAAAGCACCTTCCTTTAGGGAAGAAACCTTCTAGTTGAGTTAGAATCCTGAAACACACTTAAACAATAAACAATATTAGTACAAATAACTAATATGTTTTGTAATCATCAAAACACACTAAAAATGGGTGATTGTAACCTTGGGCCAACAAAATGAACTTAAGGGATTACATGTGTCCTACAAGATCCACCCAACCTTCCTGTATCACTTTGCCGATCCTTACGGTAAATTTTGAGATTAAATCTGGTATGATACAGATGCTTTCAGTCTTTCGGGGATTGTCAAATGAGAACTCATACCAACATATTTGGGAATTTGAGGATATTTGTGGAACCATGAAGTATAATCAAATAGCGGAGGAATCTCTAAAACTTAGTTTATCCCCTTTTCCCTAAAAGAAAAAGCCAAAGCTTGGCTTCTTTCTCTCCAACCGGGTTCAATTTCCACTTGGGTAGGACTAGCTGAAGCTTTTTATAGGAAGTTCTACTCCAAGCAGAAAAATACTACCATACGTCACGCCCTCAACACCTTTTATCAATTACAAGAGGAAATTTTTTTCACATATTTTGAAAGATTCAAGGATCTTTTGCTTGAGTGTCCTCATCACGGATTTGAAAAAATTCATTTGATCCAAATTCTTTACGAAGGCTTACACTATTCGAACAAGACCATGATTGAGTCCTTTTGCAATGGAACATTCACTAGTAAAACGGCCAATGATGCATAGGGATTTTTTGAAGAGGCAGCAAAAAACACTCTAGAATGGGAGCCTGTTGGTGTTGATGATAAGCAACCCACCATCACAACTTCCGCCAACAGGGGTGGTATGCATAAAGTCAACCCCAATTTTGAGAGTAATGCCAAATTGATATCAGTAGTACGAATACTTGAAGCGTTAGAATTTAACAAGGGAGCACAATCTTCGGCTCCCGAACTTTCTAAGCCAGTGGTGTTTCCCATTTGTGACATTCAAGATCACTTGGTTGAACAATGCCTTGGGTTGCTAATTATCAAAGCAGAGTAAGCGAATGTACTCAATGCATTTCGGAAGCCCAACCCCATTCAGTGAAACGCACAATCTGAGTTGGCGGAGCAATCCCAGCCTTTCATGAAAATCTTCTCAAGGATAAAAATATAGTGGATCATCATCATTTCAAGGACCATCTTCTAATAATCAATTTCACAAGGGAAATGCAACACCATCTATCCCTCCTCCATATGTCCCACCCAATTAAAGAAAACCATCTTTAGAGGATACTCTCCAACAATTCATGCGGGGCTAAGTTATAACTAATAAAACCCAAGCCCAAAAATATCTCACAATTAGATCAGACAATAACCATGCTCGAGGTACAGATAAAACAGTTAGCTGCATCTATTAAGGAAAGAGAGAAAGGACATTCCTTAGTTAAACTGTGCCCAACCCCAGAGGGCAACCTGCTCCTCAAAATTCTCCAACAGGCCAGTTCGAAATTGGTTCTGATTCAAGCCGTGAAGTCCAAGCCATTCACACTTTACGATCGGATAAGAGAGTGGACAACTAAGTCCAAGCTCCACCAAATAATCTTAATGTTGTCAATGAAAAGAAATAGAGAACCGAAAGGAGTCAATAAAGAAAGATGACCAAGTTGTTGTTGACAATCAAGAGAAATCTTTTGTGCCCAAGGCCTATTTTCTCAACGTCTTCAACCAATTAGGAAGAAAAATCACTATGAAAGAATTTTGAAAGTTTTTAAAAATGTCCAGATCAATATTCCCTTTTTGGATGTCATCAATCAGATTCCTTCATATACCAAGTTTCTAAAAGACTTAACCACCATCAAGAGGAAAACTTTTGTGTCTCGTGAAGCTGCATTTGCTACACAAGCATTATGTTTCATCCAGCAACCCATTGCACCTAATTATGAGGATCCAGAGAGTCCAACTATCTCTGTTAAGATAGGAGATCAGGTTATGGATCGGTATCTACTAGATCTAGGGGCAAGCGTAAACCTCTTACCCTATTCTGTATATAAACAATTAGGTTTAGGAGAGTTACAACCCACTAACCTTACATTACTTCTAGTAGATAGATCAGTTAAAGTCCTCATGGGAAATTTTGAGGATTTTATTTTGAAGGTCGATGAATTCTATTTCTCTGCGGACTTTGTAGTCTTAGACATTAAACCAGTTAGAGATGCAAGTAACCACTCCCCTGTGATTTTTGGGTGACCATTTCTTGCTACTGCTGATACTGTCATTAGATGTATGAATGGAGTCATGACCTTGTCGTTTGAGAATATGACAGTTGAGCTAAACATTTTTCGCACTAGTTCCCAACCAGATGTAATAGACGATTATAGGGAGGTCAACACAATTAATGTGTCGGTCAATCACACCTTTGAGGAATCTTGCTATAAAGACCCCTTGGAGAAATGTTTGGCCCATTTTGGAACGAATTTTGACATTGAGGAGTCTATAGAAGAGGTCAACGCATTGTTAGATTCTGTTCTTATTATGGACACCAACTTATGGAGACCCAATGTAGAACCCTTGCCATTGCCAACATCCATTCCTGTTCCATCAATCATCGAGCCTCCCAAGTTGGAACTCAAGCCTTTACCACACACATTAAAATATGCCTTCCTAGGTGAGTCAGAAATCTTGCCTATGATAATTTCTTCCCATTAGACAAGAACCAAGAAGGGAAGTTGTTAGATGTTCTTAGGGAATATAAGGAAGCCATAGGATGGATCATAGCAGACATCAAGAGAATTGTCCCCTCTGTGGTAATGCACCAAATTCATCTCGAAGAAAATGCCAAAACCTTGAGAGAACCACAGAGGCATTTAAAACCTATTTTGAAAAAGGTGGTGAGGGTGAAGGTCATGAAATTGTTAGATGCGGGTATCATTTACCCTATCTCCCATAGTCAGTGGGTTAGTTTAGTACAAGTTGTTCTCAAAAAGTCCTTATTAGTAATGTGAATAATGAGTTGGTTCCAACTCGTGTTCAAACTGGTTGGCGAGTGTGCATAGACTATAGAAAACTCAACTCCATGACTAGAAATATCATTTTTCTCTATCCTTTATCGACCAAATTTTATAACGTCTCGCCGGTCATGCTTACTACTCCTTCCTCCATGGTTATTCTAGATATAACCAAATCTCCATTGTTGTGAGGATCAAGAGAAAATGACATTTATTTATCTGTTTGGCACATTTGTCTAACGTCATATGCCCTTTGGGCTTTGCAATGCATCGGTTACTATTCAGCGATGTCTGTTGAGCATCTTTTTGGACATGGTCGAGCGATTTTTTAGAGGTTTTCATGGATGACTTCTCTGCCTTTGGGTCTACTTTTAATGAGGGTTTGTATCATCTATCGTTGGTATTAATAAGATGCAAGGAGAAGAACCTAGTTTTTAAATAGTAAAAATGCCATTTCATGGTGAAATCTGGTATTGTCTTAGAACACATTGTTTCTGAGAGAGGTATAGAGGTTGATAAAACTAAGGTAGAACTAATCTCCAAATTATCACCTCCAAGAACTGTTCGGGAGGTTCGATCCTTCTTAGGCAATGTTGGGTTCTATCGCCACTTTATCAAAAACTTTTCAAAAATTTTCAAACCTCTGTGTGTCTCTCTAGCAAAGAATGTTCCCTTTGAGTTTACCCAATCTTGTTTGGCAGCACTTTGAAAGGCTCAAACCGAGTTAAACTCGGCACCCATCATCTGACCAACTGATTAGAATCTTTCATTTGAGGTGATATGTAACTGACTATGCATTGGGGGTTATCCTAGGCCATTGAGTGGATAAAGTTTCTCATGTCTTTTGCTTTTCCAGCAAGACTCTTAATGATGGCCAACTGAACTACTCCACCACTGAAAAAAGTTATTGGCAGTCGTTTTTGATCTTGACAAATTCCATCCCTACCTTATAGGTTCTAAGGTCCTAATCTACACCGATCATGCGGCTTTAAAGTACCTTCTCATGAAAAAGGATGCTAAAGCCCGTTTAATCTTTTGGATCTTACTCCTACAGGAATTCGATATAGAAATTCACGATAAAAAAGGGGGCTGAGAATGTTGTCACAAATCACTTGTTTAGGATAGTGGACGAATCTATGTCCGATTCGCTACTTGTCCTTGAGACCTGATGAGCAGTTAATGTCTTTTTTTCCTTCGATTGTTCCATCGTATGCTGACATTATAAACTACCTTGTCATGAAACAAATGCCCAACTCATGAGCCATGTAAGATCGATTGTGTTTCTTTGTTAAGGTCAAATGGTTCTTCTGGGATGAACCATAGTTGTTCTTACTCCTACATGAATTCGATCTAGAAATTCACAATAAAAATGGGGCTGAGAATGTTGTCGCATATCACTTGCTTAGGATAGTGGACGAATCTATGTCTGACTCGCTACCTGTCCTTGAGACCTGATGAGCAGTTAATGTTTTTTTTCCCTTCGATTGTTCCATGGTATGCTAACATTGTAAACTACCTTGTCATGAAACAAATGCCCAATTCATGAACCAAGAAAGAACGATTATATTTGCTAGTTAGGGTCAAATGGTTCTTCGGAGATGAATCATAGTTGTTCAAATACTGTCCTGATTAGATCATTCGACGCTGTATTCCTGACCAGAATTTAGAAGCATCCTTTCATTTTGCCATGACAAAGCCTGTTGTGATCATTTCAGTGGGTAGAAAACTGTTGCAAAAATGTTGCAATATGGTTTTTATTGGCCCAATTTGTTTCGTGACGCTCATGTCTTCTGCCAATCTTGTGATCGTTGTCAATGATTAGGGAAAATTGCATGACGGAATGAAATATCGTAAAACCCGATCTTAGTTATCAAAATCTTCGATGTTTGGGGCATTGACTGTATGGGTCCCTTCCCTATGTCTCAAGGATACTAATATATCCTTGTGGTGGTTGACTACGTCTCTAAATGGATAGAGGTCATAGCATGTAGATCCAATGACCACAAAGTTGTGGTAAACTTCTTGAAAGAGAATGTATTCTCTCGTTTTGGCTTTCCTCGTGCAATCATAAGCGATGGCGGAAAATATTTCTGCAATCGTACATTTAAAGCCATAATGAGGAAATATTGCATCAATCATAGAGTCGCCACCCTTTACAACCCTACAGACTAGTGGCCAAGTAGAAGTTTTCAATCGAGCCATTAAGACCATTCTAGCGAAAATTGTAAATACCACTAGAAAAGATTGGTCTTTTCGATTGATTGATGTCTTATGGGCATACAGAACTGCGTTTAAGACTCCTACTGAAATATCTCCATATAGGTTAGTCTATTGCAGAGCTTGCCATCTTCCTGTCGAGCTAGAACACAAGGCATACCAGGCAATCAAACGCCTAAATTTTGATCTAGATGATTGCTAAAAGAAAGAACAATCAAAGAGTTTAAGAATTTACGGTGTAGCTTGTGGCTAACGGGTCGTGTCCACGAGAAGGGATGCGATGGAAGCTTTTCGGTGAATCGTTTAAAAACAAAGAATTGTGTTCGTTTTTTAATGGAAAAGAGAATGGAAAGAAAGAGATGATTAAAGAGAAATTGCAACTTTTAGAAAAGGCTTTGGAGAAGGTGAAAATAAACTTTGAAAATCGTTTGGTTTGTTTTAGATATAAGAGGAGAAGATCCGGGCTCACTAATGTTTAACTCAACTATGTACTTATCTCAAGGAAATTTGGGTTGCATCACTTTTATTTTGAACCATAAACCTTTAGCTTCTTTTAATGTCCAAGTAAAACAAATAAGATCGTCTCATTTAAATCTTAAGTCCTTTCATTACAAATCATTAAGAAGTGAATATTAAACCATCAAGAACGAAGAGGCAAGCATGGAATAAAAATAGTTCAAAGAGATTTGTGTTTTGAAAGTACACGTTTAAAGTAAATAAATCATCATGTGCTTTCAAGAACAAAGTTTTAACTAAGGCACTTTATGCTTCAAAAAATGTTGCTTGTTATGAAATCAGTCAAGAGAGAAGTGAAAGAAGAGATCCATTAGTGAGCCCAGAAAACTGTTTAGTTATCCATAGAAAACAACGAAGAAAGCATAGACATAATGCAAACCATACCGTACTGCAAGTGGAAGAAAACGCGGCTCGACTCTTGTATTGATGTCACTTCAATCTTCAAGTACAAGCACTCAATTCATCTCTCTCACAAGTTTTGATACTGGACTACAAAGTAAAAAGTAAGATTACAACTTTTATGCTAGCTAACAAAGAACCTAAATCCTAAGAAAATAAACACAAATTCTAATCCTAGTCTTCGCTGCATTTTTCTTTGCTGAAACCAATATTTATAGGCAAAACCCTAACAAGGAGGATCCTAGGAAGATTGGGGGAGCAAACGCTCCCCCAACAGATTCTAACAAGCCGTGGAAACGCGGCTTGGGCCGCGTTTTCGCGGCCCTGGTGTGGCCAGGTGGCCACACCGAAAGGGGGGAGATCTCTGGTTTGGTGTTTGGCTCGTATCTTCTGCTGGTTTTCTTGTTTCTGCTCCAAAACGTTGACGAAACAGCCTTTGATTGTGTGGCTTCAACCGCTCGATTCAGGGAGGATTCTTCTCAACCTCTTGATATGCCAAGATTTTGCCCTGATTTCTTCATTTCGAATTTATTCTGAATTAAATCAGAATTTGGTGGGCTTTTGGGCTTGTTTCTCTTTTCTTTCTTTTAACATTTGGGCCTACATTTAACAAAGAAAAAGAAAACTTATTAATAGGATTTATTAGCTAAAAAGCATGATAAGGTGACAATGTAAATGCAATATATGTGACTAATCACACCCCCACACTTATCTTTTGCTCGCCCTAGAGCAAAATATCAGACTAATTCTAATCAATTATTAGACCACTTTCGCAGGTCACTCGATTGCACTGAGCATGTGCAACAAGCCGTTAAACCTCTAGGTCACCCCTAGAGGACGAGTTTTGTCTCGTGAGGGTTTTCAGCAGATTGCACCCACAAAATCCATAAAGAAAGAGAAAAAAGGTTAGTATTTTCGAAAAGCATTTTTAAAGGAGAAAATATTTGAAGTATATTTGTAAGGCTTTAAGTAATTTATAAGTTACAGGAATATCAAATTTTTCATTCCGAAACTCAGTCTTTATTCAAAAATATGTCATCAATTAAAGTAAGGAGTCAATTTGTACTTCTCATTTAGTCTATTAATTTACCCTGAGTCATATGCACCATCGTGGCTGTGAAGTTGACTAAGGGTTCTTTAACATTAACTCCTATGCCTTATATTTATTTTTTTGATGGATTTTATTCCTCAATTTCATTAGGCTTTCTAATCTGCCCATGTAACGAGCATTCAGTCGGTGACACCCAAACCGGACAGTTTTAGGGCACCAGGTGAGAAAACACCCCTAAGGACTTAAACACTCGAGCAGATAAGGCCACGAAACTAAGGTTTTTATTTATACGATGTACCCCTTTTAGGGGTGAATACTTATGCTTCATGAGGCATAAATACCCAGCTTAATCAGAGGATTTATATACATATTTTTTTCTAAACTTATCTAATTATCTTTTGCATAAATATTAAGGCTTGCTTAGGTCAAAGCACCTAGCTAATCAATAATTAAACTTGTTTTTTTTTCTTTTTCATAATATATTTTTTTTATAAGGCATAAGAGTCTCTGTTTTTAAACCCTAAGTGTGTAAGTGTATTTAGTGTGCATATTTCACCAAGGTAAATATCAAGACTAAATTCTTTCACAAATTTTCTTCCTAACCCTAAATTTCAAACAAGTTATCTTATTTTGACCAAGTGTAAGAAATCCTAATTATGATTCTCCTATTCCTTAAAATTGACTTAATTTCTTACAAAAAATATATCAAAATATTGTTCTAACCTTTCAAAAAGTTTTTTTTTCAAGTTATATATATATATAAAAAAAAAATTCTTTTTTTATTTTTTAAGTTATAGTAGTCATCATGTTAGAACCCTCCCCCACACTTATCTCATGCATTGTCCCCAATGTATGAAAGAAATGTATACATGCATGAAATGAAATGTAAAAGAGGTGCATATATTATACAGGAATATGTACAACATCAAGTTTCTTCCACACCTAGGTCTTTTTCGGGCTTATTCCTCTAGCTCTCTTCCCATCATTCCAATGGGTCCTCTTTACAGGGCACAGTGGGGAGGCCAATTGTTTTTTCATTTTAGCTTTCTGCCTCCCCAGTCTCTTCTCCTTTAGGTATTTCTTGCTACAATCATTATTCAAAAATTTGTCACCACCACCCTTCTCATTTGGAACTTCTTCATTATGAATGCCTAGGAATTCTAACTCAGTTCCATATATCTCCTCAAAGCTTAGGTCAATACTTTCCCCTAGAGATGTGCAATTAACCAAAAGATCCCTAGTTGGTTCATCCAAACACATGAGTTCTTCTTCGAAGAGGTTTTCAAAGAGTATATCAATCGGAGGTTCTTGAATTATATCCTCAGGCGATGCATTATTGGTTGGCTCATCAAAAGTGAAGATATTCAAATCAATTTTCCCCTTTTTATAGGGTACTCTAACATGAGGATCTTCGACATCAAGATAATCGCATTCATTTTTAAATAATTCATTAAGAAACAGCGACGCATCTTCAGAATCTTCACTCTCTTCATCACAATTGTTTTCAGCAAAGTTTACCTCAAATGTTTGATCTCTTATCTTACGAGGTTGTTTGTCTAGGTTGAAGACATTGACTTCTCTAGTCATGTCCCCAAAAGTTAACCTCATGGATCCATTCCTACAATTTATGATGGCATTGGCAGTAGCAAGGAATGGTCGCCCTAGGATAACAGGAGTTTGAGCCCTATGATTGGAGTTAGACACAGGTTGTGTCTCAAGGACTGTGAAATCAACAGGGTAAATAAACTCCCCAACCCGGATAAGGACATCTTAATCTCCCCTTTTGGAACTTTCACTAAACGGTCGGCCAGTTGGATAGTGACTCGAGTTGGACTAAGATCGCCCAACCCGAGTTGTTGATAAACTGAGAATGGAAGCAAGTTGATACTTGCCCCCAAGTCAAGAAGTGCACGACTAATCTCGGCTTGTCCTATTGTGCAGGCAATGGTTGGACTACCTGGATCCTTGTACTTGACAGGGATCGGACCCGATAGTAGCTCACTAATGTTAGTGGCTAAGAAGACCTTTTTAGGTACATTAGTCTTTCTCTTCTTGGTGCACATGTCCTTGAGAAACTTAGCATAAGATGGGACTTGTTGGATGGCATCAAGAAGTGGCACATTTATCTTCACTTGATTAAAGATCTCAATTATCTTATCCATGTGCGGATTTTGCTTGTTTTTCAGCCTATTAGGAAATGGTACTATAGGCTGGTGCACATGACTGGTTGACTTATCTTTTTCAGATTTATCAACTTTAGGAGGGGTGGGATTAGATGAGGTGGATGCTGAAGTGTGATTGTGCTGACTAGGATTGGGTGGTGTTGACACTTTGTTATCAACTTTCTTTCCCGACCTCAATGTATGAACAACATTCCATTGATTCAGTGATTGATCCTCAACCAAATGAGCTTGTTGTGAATTCCTAGGATTCATAATTGGTTGGCTGGGCAAGGTACTCTTTTGCCTCTCATGTTGTGGGTTGGCTAACTGGATCATTTGACCCTCTAGCCTCTGTATTGTTTGCATGAGGGAATCCTGATTTTTCATGTACCTTTCCATGTTTCTCTCAAAATCAGTCATTCTCCTTTCGAGTTGAGGATTCTGGAAGGAAGGTGGTGGAGCTTGGCTGGAAAAACTTTGTTGATAATTTGAAAAAGTGTTGGGAGAATTGTGAGGGTGATTGGAAAAGTTGGGTTGATGATTGGAAGAATTATTAGAATGATGGAAGTGGCTTGCATGGTTTGACCGTGGGTGATCATTATTTTGGTGGCTCCATGAGAAATTGGGGTGATTTCTCCAGCCAGGATTGTACGTTGGAGCGTAGAGATCATTGTTCGGCCTTGAGAAGGCCGCATTCATCGGTTCAGGAAAATGTTGGTGAGCTTGAAATATAGGACACTCCTCAAACACATGATTCATGGCCTGACAGTAAGTACAACCCGGAGTTGGAAATTGGTTTGGGCTGACTTGATTGACTGGACTTGGTTCCTTAGTTTCTAGAGCTTCCAGTCTTCTCGCTAGGTTAGCTAACTTAGCCTCGTTAGCTATGGACGATTCAATCGAATGGAGACCTCCTTTTGAAGAGATAGAGTTTGGATTTCTAGAGCCTTCACTAGTAGGTTCCCATTGGATGGTCTTTTCAGCTAGATTCTCATATAAATCCCATCCTTCATGCTCATCCTTATGCAAGAATCCCCTTGGCACATGCTTTCTAAGAGGGTCTTGGTCGAGTAGTCTAAACCGTCATAAAGAATTTGGCATTGTCGCCATTTCTCTATTCCATGATGAGGACATTGGACAAGGAGGTCTTTGAAGCGTTCAAAGTACCTCCAAAACGGTTCACTAGGTTCTTGCTTGAACTGCATGATGTTCTTCCTAACGAATGGGACAAATCTCAACCTAATAGCATCATCTACAAGGTGTGGGATTTTTATCATTAAGCATACTTCTTCAAATTTCATTATGAAGAAATAAGCATCTTCGGACTCTATGCTATGGAATTTAGGGAGTGTATTGATGAACTGTGGTTTAAGCTCAAAGTTGTGTTCACCAACCGATGGAAGTTGGATGCAGGATGGAAGTGATGTTCTAATGGGATAAAACCTATCCTGCAAAGATGTCGGTCGATCCATAACCAAATCTGGTCTTGTTTCGAACTTGGGTGGTGATGTGTTTCTAGTTAACCTAGATGAATTAGGGTCTCTTGACCACACTTGCATATACAAACACAATCACAAACAAGTTCACCAATAGTCAAGAAAAGAAAACAACTAAGCTTAGTCTAAGGTAATCTTGACCTAGACAACTCCTAACTGGTTGATTGTCCACTGGAGGTATAATGTAGACTTTGACCACAAACTAATCAGCCAGGTCAGGGCAAGATTGGTGGGAGGTTATCCGTCAAAGACGTTCCTTAATTAAGTAACCACCAATCTTCAGGCTTTCGGCCCTTAATCCCTTTCCTAGACACTGATTCGGTAGGAGTCAAGTTCCAACACTTTTCCCCCTTAGGATTGTTTTCCATTGTATTTGCAAAGGGGAAAACTTACAATAAAAAGTTGAGGAGCTAAATTACAAGTATTCTTAAAAAGATTACAAGTAGATCTCCTCAGAGATTCTGGAGAAGTGTGCCGATAGGAGTCTGGTCAGCGCGCGACCACTTTGTCCCTTTGACGATGCGAGCGATGAGATTCCCTTCTCGCCTGGTTCTGGGAATCAGAGAATAGAGGGTTGGTAAAACCCTCTTGCTGCTTCTCAAAATCACCTTCAATTAGGAATTCCTTCTCGTCTGGTTCCGGAGATTCCTTGAGAAGAAGGACGATGTTAGGGTATCAACACCCTGGATAGAGAAAGCAATTCTCTAAAAGGTCTCTGAGTTCGAGAGCGCACGGTGCGTTATGAAGAAGCCTCTGCTTGTGGAGTCCTCTCTCTGTGTGTCTCTGCCTCTTGCGCCTGTGCGTGATTATTATTGATCCTCCTTGATGATCCTCATTGATGATCCTCTCCTTCTTGTACCCCTGGCGGGCTATTTATAGGGAGAGCAAGGGTATAACCGTCCCTTGAAAATATGGAAACAGATTGAATCAAATCTGTTTAAAATCCGGAAAGTAGCCTTGCTGCGAGGCTAGGATCAGCTTCTGCGAAGCTAGAATTGGCAGGTCGGTTGATCATCTTGATCTGTTTTGATCCTTTCCATATTGTTGGAGGATTTCCCCTGATCTTCTTACTCGTTTTAGAAGAGTCAAGAGATTGTGGCAATCAACTGCCAAATTTGATCTCTGATTTGATCTTGATTGGATTTGATCTCAATCCTGATTAGATTTGATCTCATCCGGAGATTTGATTGGTCAAAGATTGACCATAGCAGACAAATAGCGGAGCTGTCCGCATTGAGCTCGTAGCAGAGCTAGAAGCAGCTTTTGGCGAAGTCCGAAAGAAACCCTTTGGCGGAGCTGGAGTCCTCTGTGGCGAAGTTGCCAGTTAGCTTCTTGGCGAGGCTTCGAATGGCTTCGAGGCGAAGTCGAGTGATATTAGCCTCTCAAGCGAGGCTATCCCTTTGGGCTCATGCGATGCTAAGTGCTAGCACCCTAGACCTGCTGAGGTCTATTTAGAAACAATCCGGGTTCACTGTCTGCTTGCTGGATCAGTGGAGTCCAAGTTGCTTCCTTGTCCCTCGGAGATGGGTGAGAACTGGTCTTCAGCTCGTCTGTCACTTGTCTTTTGTAAATGTCAACAAGTTTAGACATTGTTCGGACCAATAAGAATCTTGTCTTTTTTAAGTGTCAACAAGGATAATCTCCTAATGAGTTCGAGATGTTCCTAGGGCCAACGTCTATCAGATTTTACTTAGGCTTAGGTTGTGCGTGCTTGGAGATGGTTTGTGGGCTAAGGAAGGGTAATGACTTCCCCACCTTATCTTGACTTGGATTTTGCCCTTAGAACTGATTTGTGCAAAGTGTGCAAGATATAGAAAAGTAGCATTCAAAAGCAAATATCACCCAAGAATGTTTCCTAAACTATATGCTATGCATACATACCTTATCTCCAGCTATCTTCAACAGTAAAGTAAATGTATTGAAAAGACTCGTGCCTAAAATGCAAACGTCTAATCAATTTTTTAACTTTTCAACAAGTGTTTTACTGTTGGCTTAAAATGGGATGTTAGATAGCAGAAATAGCACAAATATGACATACAAAAACTTAAATTTTTGCGAGCAATATGTCCTGCAAAAAAAATTTTAGTAGTCCAATGAATTTTTTCAGTTTTTTTTTGCAACGCAATTTCTTGAAATTCTGTTTCCTACTTTCGAGAGTAGGGGCACAGAATTTGCAAGTCTTCTCTTGCAAAGCTTGAATGCTAAATCCTGAATCTTCAAGTCCCTGAAACAACACACAAAACTTGTTAGAAAACAAATACAACGTTCCCTCCCCGGCAACGACGCCAAAAATTGATTGCTAAAAGAAAGAACAATCAAAGAGTTTAAGAATTTACCGTGTAGCTTGTGCTAACGGGTCGTGTCCACGAGGAGGGATGCGATGGAAGCTTTTCGGTGAATCATTTAAAAACAAAGAATTGTGTTCGTTTTTTAATGGAAAAGAGAATGGAAAGAAAGAGATGATTAAAGAGAAATTGCAACTTTTAGAAAAGGCTTTGGAGAAGGTGAAAATAAACTTTGAAAATCGTTTGGTTTATTTTAGATATAAGAGGAGAAGATTCGGGCTCACTAATGTTTAACTCAACTATGTACTTATCTCAAGAAAATTTGGGTTGCATCACTTTTATTTTGAACCATAAACCTTTAGCTTCTTTTAATGTCCAAGTAAAACAAATAAGATCGTCTCATTTAAATCTTAAGTCCTTTCATTACAAATCATTAAGAAGTGAATATTAAACCATCAAGGGCGAAGAGGCAAACATGGAATAAAAATAGTTCAAAGAGATTTGTGTTTTGAAAGTACACGTTTAAAGTAAAGAAATCATCATGTGCTTTCAAGAACAAAGTTTTAACTAAGGCACTTTATGCTTCAAAAAATGTTGCTTGTTATGAAATCAGTCAAGAGAGAAGTGAAAGAAGAGATCCATTAGTGAGCCCAGAAAACTGTTTAGTTATCCATAGAAAACAACAAAGAAAGCATAGACATAATGCAAACCATACCGTACTGTAAGTGGAAGAAAACGTGGCTCGACTCTTGTATTGATGTCACTTCAATCTTCAAGTACAAGCACTCAATTCCTCTCTCTCACAAGTTTTGATACTGGACTACAAAGTAAAAAGCAAGATTATAACTTTATGCTAGCTAACAAAGAACCTAAATCCTAAGAAAATAAACACAAATTCTAATCCTAGTCTTCGCTGCATTTTTCTTTGCTGAAACCAATATTTATAGGCAAAACCCTAACAAGGAGGATCCCGGGAAGATTGGGGGAGCAAACGCTCCCCCAATAGATTCTAACAAACCGCGAAAACGCGGCTTGGGCCGCGTTTCCGTGGCCCTGGTGTGGCCAGGTGGCCACACCAAAAGGGGGGAGATCTCTGGTTTGGTGTTTGGCCCGTATCTTCTGCTGGTTTTCTTGTTTCTGCTCCAAAACGTTGACGAAATAGCCTTTGATTGTGTGGCTTCAACCGCTCGATTCAGGGAGGATTCTTCTCAACCTCTTGATATGCCAAGATTTTGCCCTGATTTCTTCATTTCGAATTTATTCTGAATTAAATCAGAATTTGGTGGGCTTTTGGGCTTGTTTCTCTTTTCTTTCTTTTAGCATTTGGGCCTACATTTAACAAAGAAAAAGAAAACTTATTAATAGGATTTATTAGCTAAAAAGCATGGTAAGGTGACAATGTAAATGAAATATATGTGACTAATCACTAGACAAGGCAGGAGAGTCTAGAAAACTTCAACTGGATGAGTTTGAAGAGATAAGAAACGATGCATATGACTGTACAAAACGATACAAAGATCGTATGAAAATGATACATGATCAGGTCATAATTCGTAAGGTATTCCAGCCAGGACAGAAAGTCTTGCTTTATAGTTCACGTTTACATGTCTTTCTAGGAAAACTGGGATCCCATTGGACCGGTCCCTACATTGTTCATAAGGTTCACCCACATGGTGCGGTTGAGGTCCGCAACGCCACAGATGGTGCCACTTTTCAATTAAATGGCTATCATTTAAAATACCATGAGTATCTGAGCCCAGAAGTGGAGAAAATTGTTCTGGACTCGTCCTCATCAGGTACTATCTACCTGTTACATTGTAACATGCTATGTATTCATTCGTACATTGAGGACAATGGATGAGATAAGTATGAGGGAGGGTTCTAACATAGGTTATCTTCTAGGTCTAAAAAAATATATATATAATAAAAAAATTAAAAAAACTTTTTTGAAAAAATAATACTTTGACGTATTTTTCCAAGAAATTAATTTAATATTAAGGAATAGGAGAATTATAATTATGATTTCTTATACTTGGTTGAAATAAGAATATTTTTTGATTTTTAGGATTAGGAAGAAAATTGAAAAAGTAATTTAGTCTTGATTTTTACCTTAATGAAATATGCATATACACTTACACATTTAGGGTTAAAAGACAAAGATTCTTATGCCTTATTCAAAAAAAGAAATTATATATATTATAAGTGTCCTCTGATTAAGCTGGGTTTTTGTGCCTCATAAAACATCATTATTCACACCTAAAAGTGTTCATATTATCAAGTAAAATTCATAGTTTTGTGGCCTTGTTTGCTTGAGCCCTAAATCCGTGGGGTGTCTTCTCACCCGGTGCCCTAAAACTGTCCGGTTTGGGAGTCACCGATTAAGGCTCGTTACATAGGCAAATTAGAAAGCCTAAGAAAGCTAAGAAATATTACCACCAATATATATCTATAATTAAGGCATAAGAGTTAGAGTTGAAGAACCCTTAGTCAAAATATTCATGGTCACAAAATGTATATGACTTAGGGTAAAATGATAGGCTAGATGAGAATACATTTTTATTTCTAACCCTGATTGATAACAAATCTTTGAATAAAGACTGAGTCTAGGGATGAATAGGTCGGTGCTCCTATAACTTATAAATTGCTTAATTCTTGTGAAAACACTTCAAATATTTTCTCTTTTTTTTCAAAATATATTTTTGAAAATAATAACAATTTATTTCTTTTCTTTATGGATTTTGTAGGTGTAATCCACTGAAAACTCTCAGGAGACTACAACTCCTCCTATAGGGGTAACCTAGAGGTTTAAAGGCTTGTTGTACTTGCACAGTGCAATTGCGTAACCTGGGAAAGTGGTCCAATAAAATCTTAGGTTTAGTTTTGTTTTGCTCGAGGATGAGCAAACGAGAAGTGTGGGGGTGTGTTTGGACACATATATTGCATAATTATTATTGCATTCCTACATTCATTATGTAATAATTCCTACAACTCGTCTTAATGTCCTAATTCATGCAGGGTATGATATAGAGAAGATAAGCATGAATCCTGTCCAAATAAATCTAAAAGTTCAAATCAAAGGGGATAGATTCGGGGGTACTAAAAGTAATCTTATCTGAAGATCGGATATATCAGATGAGATAACATCTCATAATTCAAAGGAAAAACGGATTAGAAGAAAAGCATATCAGTTTCGCTGAGGATGAAAGGAGATATCATCAAATATGGAACAGAAATTGAAAATTCAGAAGGATAAAAGGATAAAGGAAGAAACGATGGATGAGAGCCCCCAAATCCTGGCCCTACAATCAGGATCTGGCTGCGGAAATGCAAGCAAAGCCGCGTTTTCGTGGCCCCTTCTTTATCTCCCTACGCTATCTTTTATCCCTATTTTCCTATATATACCTGTATGCATTGAGATAAAAGTACACGGTGAGGTTGAAAAGCAATTGAGAGGAAAGTTGTGCATTGTAATGCGAGTTTGGGATCAAGAGTTTGTAATAACGATTCTTCAATAAAATCAGTCTTCTTCAATACAGATTTTGCAGCATTTCAGTCTAAGTTTTCTCTACTTCTTTCTTTTATTTTTGTGAAGCAATTTTCTTCTTTTCATTGCATGTTTATTTTATAAACTCATCAGCAATCTCATGCATGCTTACTCTTCTTTTCGTTTGTTAGTTCTTTTATCTTCAACATAGATCAGAGGAGGGAGACATTAAAGCGACTTCAAGGAACAAAGTCACCGGGTTTCATCTTCCTCTTCCTTTCATCTCAATCTCTTTGGTTCTTTCTTCATTACCTTAATTAATTAAGTCTTCATACAAGGTTGGTAATCTTTTAATTTTTATTTTCTTCATATTTTTATTGCATTAAAGAATTGAGTTCTCAAAACAATCATCACATCTTTCTTTAAAGGATTTCTCAACTAGATTAAGATAAAAATTAGACTTTTAATAACTAGAATTTAACAAGTCTCTGTGGACTTGAACCTTAACTTGCCACTGCACAATTTTACTAAAAGATGATAGCAAATTTAAGTTTTCATAACTTGTACGTGATTCAATAAGAATGGAGTTTTTCATAAACTTCGAATTGTGAACAATAAGAATGCGGGAATCACGTTCTGGCACAGACTGGACGCGAGTCTTGCATTTTGGGACAAAACGCGAACTTCGTGCTTGGGCTTTGAGATGCACGTTTGAAGAATGTGGGTCTCATGTTGCTTAGGAAAACACGGGTCTGAGCCTCGCATTCTGCATCTGCACAAACGCGAGTCTTATGTTTTGGAGCAAAAACGCGAACCTCGCGTTTCGGCATGAGACGCGCGTTTAAAGAACACAGGTTTCACGTTGCTTCAAAGAATTACGCTGGTCTAAGCCTTGCGTTCTGTATCTGCAAAGTAGATTGGAACTGCAGAATCTTCAATTTGTTGTCGACAGGTGCGACACCTTCCCCGACATTCAGCATTACAGTTGAGCCTCGGGGGCTATGCGGAGCCCCCGACAACCTGGAATTGTAAAGTCTGCAGAGGAAAGAGATGGCAGGACTGGCCTACATCACTGAGAGCTGGCATACTGGTCCCGTGGGTCTTCTGAGAGAGGTTGACGCGGGCTGTGGGGGCTACACGGAAGGTTTTCAAAATGGCGCTGCTTGCATTGTGAGCAATGGTGCATGCCACTTTTTAAAAAGTCTCCGAAAAGACTTAAGAGGGGGTCCCTACGGAAACTCTGTAATACTACTGCATTGGTTTTGGACTATTGGAACCTGAAGAAAGAAATTTCAATTCCCTTGGTCGAATTCGACGATGAGTGATTCGACCGTTGATCCCATGAGCATCACATCAGCTTGTGCCATGATGTTCTTATCGGTAGATAAATAAGTCCCTAGCGGAGTCACAATCTTTTGTTTGATCAAAAAAAATATGAAGTAAAATTCTTATTGTTTTCAAAGAAATTACAATGGATCAAAATCCGATTATGAAAGAAGGGAAGATATTTGAATCTCCCCTTTGTTTGAGGCTGGGTTCTTCGTGTGGCGATGAAGAGTAAATCATATTCTCCGTTAAGCGGCTGAATGACAAGATTCACTTGGATCATTTGAAGGATGTAAGATCACTTACTTGGATACAACAAGTTTTGGGGTTCTTTTTTTAAAGAAGAAACTTCTTTCTTTCTCTCTCTTCTCTCTAGAATACAAAAAAAATGTCCCCTCAATTCTATAGCTCTCATGGCTATTTATAGGGGTATTCAGGGGTAGAATTATCCCCTAGAATTCCTCCATAATGAAGATTAACTCCTCACTTTACGTGAGTGTTAATTGACCCAGTAAATGGGGCAGTTATAACAAAACACGACCCTCGCGGGTTCTATTCTATTGTTTAAATGCGGGGCTCGTAGGCTCGCATTTGAGTTGAGATGCGGACTTAGGTTGAGCTCCATTTTTGAGTTGGAACGCGGGCTTCGCAGGATGGTGCTTGAGTTGAGACGCGGACTTGGTTGAACACTTCTTTGAGTTAGAATGCGCGAGCTTCGTAGGCTCATGCTTGAGTTGAGACGCGGACTTGGTTGAGCTTCGTGTTGAAAGGGGAACACTGAGCAGACTCAGGCCCGCATTTATCATTAGACGCGAGGTTCGCGTTTGAGCTGAAAATGCGACCTTCTCGTTGGAGTGAGGTCTGTATCTGAGGACTTATCTTCAGTGATTTTAGGTAGTCTACACATGGTATATTCACATGTTCAATTTCTTTTCCGAATGAGATATTTAAGTCAAAAGTTGGCCTAATTCAATAGCTAAAAGGGGACAAAAAAGAGTAGAAACTTTTTAGTCCCATATTGGACACGATGTGAAAAGTCGAGTGGCTTAAATAAGAAAAGTTGGGAACTAAGGGCGTGCCCTTAGGGTACTTGGAGTTTTCACGTGCGTTTGGGGGGAAACCATGCCCTAGCGCGCGCATGCTACTGCCACCCGTCCCGACGCGGATGTGGGTGCTCTCATACGGCCTAGTTCTTTTTGGACTGGGCCGATCAGAGCTGCATCCCGCCCGCTTTGGTTTAGAAGCGGGTGTGGTATTGGGTACGGGCGCAATGATCGGCAAAAAGCATGCACAAAAATAAGTAAAAGAGTGATGGTCGATTATATTGTTTTTGCGATTCTTCCATAATAGCAAAGTGGATATACGGATCGTATCCACAAGAAGGGAGAGCGATGAAAGCTTTAGGGCGACTTCTTTGTTCAAAGTAAAGAAAAATTTTTGTTTCAAATAAAGAATTGAAAGAAAACAAGTGTTGTTTCAAAAATTGCTTGGATTGGGTTGATAGTTGTAAAAGTGAGTTTTCTTAAGGGTAAAAATGTATGGCTAACTTTCTACTAAGAGCTCCCACTAATCTCTAATTTCTTGAAGATGTAGCCTCACGATGGATCATAAGCAAGCATAACCTTTATGCATAAGAACTATTCACGTTGGAAATCGAATGAAAGTTCTTCCCTTAACTTCGCTTTACACGGTAAAACTTGAACATTTCTTTATCAAGATCCAATTGAAGTCGAGAATAAGGGAAGAAACAAGTGCCCTAATGGTATCGGCAAAGATTAATAGGAATATCTCTAACTTACGAAAACAAGTAAGGTTTACAATCTATAAATCATCAAAAACAATTAAGCATGAATATGAGAGTGGTAATACTTGTAAGTAAGTTAAAGTTAGAACCCTCATCTTAAGATGTCATAGTTTTGTTGGCCCAAAGGCCATTAGCCCCATATCTTAGTGGATATTTTGATGATAACAAACCATATCTAGTTATGTATTTAACAAGTTTTTGTTTACAAGAATTTCAGGTTAAAAGGTCGTTTTGACGGCTCCGCAAATAAGACTCACACGTTTGGAGTTCGCCAAAATTTGCATTCCCAAGCCAAGCAAAATAGGATGCTTTGGGAACAAGATGTTAAAGAGAAGACCAAGCCAAAGATCAAGTTTATGAAGAACATCAAGATTTGTATTTGTATTTTTGTTATTTTAGATATTTCTGTCAAAACCTAGATGATAGAAGTAGAGTTATGGGATTTACACTTACACACATTTTTTATTGGTTCTAGACTTCAAAATAAGTTTCAAAATTCTATTTCCAAATTAGATTTAAAGATAAACATGTTTTTGGAAATAAGTTTTAGAAACTCTAAATTTTGGAAAAATAATATATTTGGAAAAACAAGTTTTTATCAAAGGAATTTCTATCAAAATGTTTTAACCTATTAGAGTAGTGACATGTGCTCACACTCTAGTGTTTAAAAGATCCAAAACTTTATATCTTAGACCTATACCTCAAAAACCAGGTTTTCTGGATTCTGGCAGTTCTGATTTTTCAGAACTGACAGCATCCGGTCGACCGTACATACTGTGCATGTGTGTATCAGTCGACCGACCCGGTCGACCGAGCACTCTGCAGTGCTCTTGGTTAAATTGGGTCGACCGGGCGGTCGACCGGAGTCCCCCAACGGTCATATTTTCGACCGTTGGCGGTCGACCGCACGGTCGACCGGTAGCTGTCAGAATCTCTGACAGATTCCAACAGCTAGTTTTTCTGACAGATTCCTTTTGTCTTTTTGACCCCAACGGATTTCTGGTGTAGTTTTTGGCCCCTATAAATAGGAGGTCACTTCATATTGATATAACAACTATTTTAGAAGAATATACACATCATTTTCAAAGGATTTACAAGTTTTAAAAAGGCTTCCTTTTACACAAGATTTTCTCTCCAAAAGCCCTAAAGTTTTAGACACCTACTTGAAGTCTTTACCTCTACTTCTCTCTAGCTTTTGCACTACACAATCCCATAATTCCACATCTACATTTTGGTTCTAGGATTGTGCAAGTGAGCGTATTTGTGATCAAGTGTGATCAATCTTCTTTTGAGTGAAGTTGTAGAGGCATCGGCCTCAAGGCGAGCTAGTGTGCTCAAGGTGGTGTTGAGGCATCACGAGAGACGGGACAAGTGTGTCCTTGTATTGGTGATCCAGTGGGATCTTCAATAGTGGAAATCCTTCAAGTGTGAAGGCGGGGACGTAGAGCGTGGCTCGAACCTCGGAAACATATCTGCGTGTTTGCGTTTGCTCAAATATCTCTAAACTCTAAACTCCTTAATTCTTGCACTATTAATTGCTTCTTTTATTGCAAGTATTTTATTTGTGCTAATTGTGTTGGTTAATTTTTAAATTCCGCATTTGAGACCATTTACATATAGCCATCACCTATTCACCCCCCCTCTAGGTGATTTCAATTGGTATCAGAGCCTAACCCTACATATTTGGTCTAACAACCTTAGGGAGATCCTTATTTGGCTATATTCATTTGTTGCATTCATTTGTTATATTCATACTTATTGTGCATTCATGGCTTCACTCGACTTTTCTAGCATCAAGTCCCCACCCAAGTTTGATGGTTTGAACTTCCCTATTTGGAAGGTCAAAATGAACCTATTCCTTAAGTCCCTAGGAGTTAGAGTAGCTAGGGCCATAACTAAAGATTTCATTGAACCTACCACCGATGAGAGCTCATGGTCCGAGGACACCTCCAAGGATTATGAAGCTAATGCTAGAGCCCAATATGCATTAACCCAAGCATTAAATGAGGATGATTTATCACGCATCATAAATTGTAAATCCGCATTTGAGGTTTGGAACATTCTAATTGTGACTCATGAGGGAACGTCACAAGTCAAAAGAGCCAAGGTTGACTTGCTACGTTCTCAATATGAAAACTTTTATATGTTTGAAAATGAGAGCATTGATGACATGCTCACTCGTTTTACTAAGATCACTAACGCTTTATCTTCTTTAGGAGACAAGATCGACAATGACCAAAAGATTCGCAAAGTCATTCGAGCTCTTCCCAATGCTTGGGAAGTCAAGGCTACAACTCTCAAGGAGCTAAACGACAAGGAGGAGATGGACTTCTCCGGCTTCATCGGTAATCTCAAAACCCATGAGATGGAGATGAAGGTAAGAGAAGAAAGGGAGGCACCTAAAAAGAAAACAATTGCCTTCAAAGCCACTCCAACCACTATTGAAGAGGATGACTCATCGGAGGATTGCGATGAGGACTTCGCCATGCTCATACGGAAGGTAGGCAAAATGTTTTATAGGAAAGGGAGGCAAAGCAACTTCTGGAGAGGGGAACCTCAAGGAAGATATGAGAAGAAAAGAGAAGAACCCGGTCCTTGCTTCCATTGCAAGAAGATCGGACACCTTATTGCGGATTGCCCCGCTCTTCAAGCCACAACTTCCAAGAACGGCCATAAGAAGAAGAAAGCTATGGTGGCCACTTGGGATGACACGGAGTCGGAATCCGAGGAGGAAAACGACGCCGCGCACATGTGCTTCATGGCACATGGGGAGGATGCAACCAAGGTAACTCTTGACAACTCAATAGATGATGATGAGTTAACAATGGATGAGTTAGCTCAATTCTTTGAAGAGTTACAACATAGGTATGAGATTTCTCAATCTCATAATAAAAAGTTGAAAAAGGAAAATGATGCTTTGAAAAATAAGATGGATATTGTAGTTAAAGAAAAAGATGATTTAACTAAGGCTTTTATGAATCTAAAATTGATTTTGAAAAATATAAACTAGCTTGTAAAGGTAAAACCCCTATTGCATCATGTAATAAAAATGAATTTGTAGAAATTCAAAAACGTGTTGAAAATTTGGATAACACTTTAAAGAAGTGTGCTTTTGATCTTAACAAATTTGCATCTAGACTTCCTAAGGGAGTAACCCAAGGGAAACATACACACCATGTACATGCACGGAAACATGCACACACACATAAACATGCATACATGTATGGTAGTACTAGAATTTACATTTGCACGCATTGTGGCCGCAAAGGCCATTTAGAAAAGTTTTGTTTTGCTAAAAATAATGTGCATAATAAATATGTTTGGATTCGTCCCGGTACTAACCCTAAAGGACCCAAAAAGATATAGGTACCAAAAGACCCACCAACTTTAGATGAAACAGGTGGATCTTCTTCCTCCAAGACTTAGGGGGAGACGGTGCCCGGGTGGTGAATGCAACAAAGCTAAAAGAACAAATCAAGTTTGCATCGCTATCATGGAGGCACCTAGTTTTGGAGATTGCCCATGTTCGGTAACTTCTCCATTTAAAAGTTTTTGATTTTTGTGTATGTATACAATTGCATAGAATTGTCAGTTTACTTTTATGCTACAATGATACATGTTAGCTATACATCTCTATCATGATTGTGTACATGCCATGCTTATTGTAATTTATGTCTTTTATGTTACTATATGTCCACATGTACAATTTTGATGATATACCGATACACCTTTTATTTCAAAATTAAAAAATAAATTTTGTAAGATTTCATATTTAAAGCAAATACCTTAGAGATGGCAATTGCGCACCTCAACTCATATCCAGAGGAATCAAGAGGATGAAGTTCAGAACCCGTCACTGGGTATTCGGCTTCAACATCTCTAAAACTTTGTCTAAAATATGAAAAATAAAAATAAAAAGGATTGTATGTAATTTTGGATGATATGTTAACTTAATCAAGACTAAAACATATGTTTGATCCTGTATGTTAAATATATCATACTTACATTTAATTAAATTCCCTTTTAAAATTTTTTTTTTGGACTGCTGCTTCAGACTGCCTTTCAGGCAAAGACGGTCGACCGCTGTAAGTCTGCAGAACTCTCGGGTTGTTCGAGTCGACCGACCGGTCGACCGCTCTGAGATTACAGAGCTCTCGGGTTTTCTGGGTCGACCGTACGGTCGACCGAGCATCGCAATCAGGTCCAGATTTGGCTATTTATTTGACTTTTCTCTCTCTCTCTCCTCACTCGCTGGCGACGGAACCCGACTCCTCTCTTCTCCAAAAATTTTCTATCTCTCAAATCTCTCATCCGATCTCAAATTAATTTAAAACCCACTTGTATTTCCTACTTCTAGTGCCGGATCTTCAATTTCAGGTGCATCCATCCGCTGGATTCGAAGAAATTCGGCTTTCTCTGTTCTAGGGTTTTGGTTCTTCACTGTTAAGGTAAAAATCGAATTTTTCCCTCTGTTCTTCACTTCTAGTTTCTAGATCTACTATCTTTGTCAAGATTTTAGGTTGCTAAAACTTTCTAGATCGTGCCCTAACTTGTTTTGACCTAAAAATCCTATTTTTACTCAAAAATGTCAAAGAGGACTAGGACTGAGAAGGGGAAAGCTCCTGCTAAACCCACTTCATCTACACCCAAACCCAAGAAACTTTTTATCAATGAAACTGCTGAAAATCGCTTCATCCATCTTTCCAAAAGAAATATCAATTCGGGGAGATTTGTTGTAATTCAAGACTTTGAGCACTTGGACATCCCCCGCATCTTGCATAACAATTCCTTAGACGAGTTCTTAACCATTCGAGAACAAGTCTATACCCCTCTTGTGCCCTACTTTTATACCAATTTTTCTTTTGATGGAAACCGTATCACTACTAGAGTTCTAGGTAGGGATATTAACATTAGCATCAGTCAATTTGCTGAAATCCTTCACCTACCCACTGGTGGTGCTGATGTGTACACGTTTGATCTTCTTGACTTTGAGTTTCCAGAGGGTGAGTCTTCCCTCACCGTATCCACATTGATTCACGGGGATAATAACCCCGGTTTGGTTAGAAATGAAGTTGTGAGTAGATACACCCTCACTTCTCAAGTTCTGGCCAAAATCATTTTCTTCAACATAGTCCCCAAATCTGGTGAATACAGCCATGCACGGGGTCCTGTGCCCTTGATCATCTATTGCCTTCTGCGAGGCATTAGAATAAATTTTCCCCGTCTCATAGCTTCACATATGGCTTCTGACCAGATTCGTCTGTCCGGTAGGACCTTGCCCTATGGCATGGTGATTACCCATATCCTCAAAGCTCTAGATTTTGATCTTTCCTCTATCGATTCCGATGAGCCTACAGTAGATATTGACGGCTCTCTTTTGAAGAGGATGGAAGCCCAATTGCGTAGACACGCTCTTGAGCAACCTCCTGCTCCTCCAGCTGTCCCAGGTTCATCTGCCCCAGGGTCATCTTCGGCCCCAGGCACTTCATCTGCTTCTGCCCCAGTTTCACCTTCTATATCCTCTGAGGTCCGCTCTCAGTTCGAGGCACACCAGTCCTGGATTGAGCAGCGAGAGGCCGCTTTTCGTGCAGAGATGGACGCCCGTTTCCAGCAAGAGGCAGCTTTTCGTACTGAGATGGACGCCCGTCTCAAACAAGAGGCCGCTTCCCGTGAGGAGTTGAACACCCAGATCCAAGGAATTCGTAACGACATGTCCTATTTTGCTGACTCCATGAGATTCATGGATACGCAATTTGAGGCGCTCTTTACGAAATTCGATATGTTTACTCCTGATCCCACTACCATTTCTCGTCCCCTTCCCTCCACCGGTCCTCCATTTCCTACCAGAGCTCCTCCAGTTCCCCCACCTCGGCCGAAGGTGCTTGGCGTTGGTCCCGAGGAGGTAGCTTCTTCTGAGGAGGAGGAAGACGATGATGGTGATAGGAAGATGGCTGAGGACACTGCTGTTGGTGATACGACGATGGCTGAGGGTACTTCTGCAGGGACCTCTTCTGCGGAGGATGAGGATGACGATGACGATGACAGTGATGCTGCTGCTGAGGAGTGACCTCCCCTTTTGATGATGTCAAAAAGGGGGAGAGTTATTTAGTGGGAGAGTTATTTTGTGCTTGGACATATTTTGTGTTTGACATTATGTGACTTGTGTGACGTGGACATGTATTTATTTCCACATGTAGTTTCTATTATGCTTTGTGGACATGTTGCTTTTCTTTTTATGTATCTCTGTTATTTATGTCATGTATGAACCCATGTGTTATCAGTGTCTATAACATGAGTATTTTTTTGTTGGCATGAAAATATGGTGATCTTTACTATGCCTGAGTATGATACTATGCCTTAGTATGACTTTTTAGTATAGGCATGTGTTGAGGGGGAGCTTCACTTGAAGACTCTACCCAAAATATTTGTGATAACTAAATATGTTTTGTCATCATCAAAAAGGGGGAGATTGTTGGCCCAAAGGCCATTAGCCCCATATCTTAGTGGATATTTTGATGATAACAAACCATATCTAGTTATGTATTTAACAAGTTTTTGTTTACAAGAATTTCAGGTTAAAAGGTCGTTTTGATGGCTCCGCAAATAAGACTCACACGTTTGGAGTTCGCCAAAATTTGCATTCCCAAGCCAACCAAAATAGGATGCTTTGGGAACAAGATGTTAAAGAGAAGACCAAGCCAAAGATCAAGTTTATGAAGAACATCAAGATTTGTATTTGTATTTTTGTTATTTTAGATATTTTTGTCAAAACCTAGATGATAGAAGTAGAGTTATGGGATTTACACTTACACACATTTTTTATTGGTTCTAGACTTCAAAATAAGTTTCAAAATTCTATTTCCAAATTAGATTTAAAGATAAACATGTTTTTGGAAATAAGTTTTAAAAACTCTAAATTTTGGAAAAATAATATATTTGGAAAAATAAGTTTTTATCAAAGGAATTTCTATCAAAATGTTTTAACCTATTAGAGTAGTGACATGTGCTCAAACTCTAGTGTTTACAAGATCCAAAACTTTATATCTTAGACCTATACCTCAAAAACCAGGTTTTCTGGATTCTGGCAGTTCTGATTTTTCAGAACTGACAGCATCCGGTCGACCGTACGGTCGACCGATGCACACATACTGTGCATGTGTGTATCAGTCGACCGACCCGGTCGACCGAGCACTCTGCAGTGCTCTCGGTTAAATTGGGTCGACCGGGCGGTCGACCGGAGTCCCCCAACGGTCATATTTTTGACCGTTGGCGGTCGACCGCACGGTCGACCGGTAGCTGTCAGAATCTCTGACAGATTCCAACAGCTAGTTTTTCTGACAGATTCCTTTTGTCTTTTTGACCCCAACGGATTTCTGGTGTAGTTTTTGGCCCCTATAAATAGGAGGTCACTTCATATTGATATAACAACTATTTTAGAAGAATATACACATCATTTTCAAAGGATTTACAAGTTTTAAAAAGGCTTCCTTTTACACAAGATTTTTTCTCCAAAAGCCCTAAAGTTTTAGACACCTACTTGAAGTCTTTACCTCTACTTCTCTCTAGCTTTTGCACTACAAAATCCCATAATTCCACATCTACATTTTGGTTCTAGGATTGTGCAAGTGAGCGTATTTGTGATCAAGTGTGATCAATCTTCTTTTGAGTGAAGTTGTAGAGGCATCGGCCTCAAGGCGAGCTAGTGTGCTCAAGGTGGTGTTGAGGCATCACGAGAGACGGGACAAGTGTGTCCTTGTATTGGTGATCCAGTGGGATCTTCAATAGTGGAAATCCTTCAAGTGTGAAGGCGGGGACGTAGAGCGTGGCTCGAACCTCGGAAACATATCTGCGTGTTTGCGTTTGCTCAAATATCTCTAAACTCTAAACTCCTTAATTCTTGCACTATTAATTGCTTCTTTTATTGCAAGTATTTTATTTGTGCTAATTGTGTTGGTTAATTTTTAAATTCCGCATTTGAGACCATTTACATATAGCCATCACCTATTCACCCCCCCCTCTAGGTGATTTCAAGTTTTTGTTTGCACAAGACTTATTTTACACTATTGACTCATTTGGGTTATCAATCAAGTTGTTAAAGATTAGTGGGTTAGTAGTAGTTAGTTAGCCATGCAATGAAAAAGTTAGCTAGACATGAGTAAGAAAAACAAGAGACCAGAAGTAAAGAAAAGAAGTTCTACACTAATGCAAGAAAGTAAAAGCAAGTAAAAATACCAAGTGATGGAAAGAAGAAGGAGAAGTATTATTTGTATAAGATTGTCACCTTCAAATACTACTTGTGCACACTCTCACTCTCTCTCTCTCTCTCTCTCTCTCTCTCTCTCTCTCTCTCTCTCTCGCTCTAATGGCTAAACTAAGTTAGAAGAAGAAAAAAACACAAGCGAACTAAAACTCCTAAAAACAAACTAAAATCAAAATTCTAACTCTGGATATCCCCCTCTGAAGACACCAAGGGGCTTTTTATAGCCATCAGGAGGAAAGGAGCCAGGGAGACAATCCCTGGCCCGAAGTACTAGCACAGCCGCGCCAATACAGCCACGGAAACGCGGCAATTGCCACGTTTCTGCAGACTGTCTGGGGCCGTGCGCGCGGCGCCGCCTACTGCGTGCTCCTAACTTGTCCCTCTGTCGGCTGTACCTCCTGCATTCTAGATTTGGGCACCTAGTTTTGACAAAACCACCCTCCAAGGTCAATGACTATTTTTGTAGGCTTTTAATCACCAATTAAATGGGATTTTGGGCTTCTTCTTCATTTCATGTCATGGACCTAGAAACACATAAGAAAATCATTATTAGCAATATTTTATATAAAATAAATGTGAAGATGTGATTGAAATATGCAATATTAGAGACTAATCACACCCTGTACTTATCTTTTGCTCGTCTCGAGCAAAATAAAAACTAGGAGAATTATTAAGCCACTTTCATAGGTGACGCGATTGCACTGAGTATGTACAATAAGCCTTTAAACCTCTAAGTTTCCCCTGGAGGAGGAGTGTTGCCTCCTGAGGGCTTTCAGCGGATTGCACCCACAAAATTCAATAAGAAAATGTTAGTTGTAAGCAAACCTCTTTCAAGAAAAAGAATTTTTAATTATCTAAGTAAAAATGACCGAATGATTATAAGAATTAGGTCTAACTGTCATAAGTCCTCCTATACTCTAACCTCATAAAAGAAGAAAACATGGTTTTCATTTGAATTTAAAAGAGATTTTATACTTCTAACTCATTCTGTTATTTTGCCTTAATAGATATGCATTATGTGTAAGTGTGATATGCTCGGGATTTTTTCAACTCAACTTGAATGTCATAGAATTTTATTAATGTTTATTTAGATGTTTATGAAAAACACCTAGAGGGGGGGTGAATAGGTATTAATGCTAATCTAATGATCTTTTTAAACAAGTATGTATGTATGATGCAAATGGTCACTCAAAATAAGAAATTGAAGCCGAATTCCCCGTGAAGGGCTCTAAAACTTCTCCTCTTTGATTCCTCTAGATTATGAGTTGAGGCGCATAATTGCTTTCTTGTTGAGATGAGTGATGACCGAAAAATGCAAGTAAATGAAATGGGTGCAATAGATAAGTGCAAGCAAGAGATATAAGAGATATCACAATAGAAATGCAAAGCAATGGAAAAACAATAAGGAAACCAATCGCAAACACAAGGGATTTGTTTCGAGGTTCGAGCCACTGCTCTACGTCCCCGCCTCCACCACCGTGAAGGATTTCCACTAAATCCGCAAAGAGAATTTACAAGAGGTCTACACAAGACCGGAGTACCGAACTCCCACCAACCAACCTCTACACAAGAGGGATCTCAACACAAAGAAAATAAAGTAACAAGGTGATCAAAAAGACCACACACTTCTCTCTTATAACTCCTTATAGAATGGGATTGATTTTTGGCTCAAGAAGTGAAGTGAGAAAATTCAGTTGTAAAGAAAGTAAAGAAAGCTTGAAAACCACTGAAAAATTTAAACCAAGAATGCACTTAGGAAGTGAGAGCTTTGAAAACTTTTCTTTTCTTTCTGGAACTCAAAACAATAGGAATTTTTCTTGAATTTAACAAGGGACCAATGTCATCTATTTATAGGGATTAGAAGAGATTAATCATCATATGAACTAGGTTAATAGGTCAGGAAATAGATCCAAGAAATTCAGAAATAACTGAAAGATTTGTCAACATCAAATCCAGAAAAATAGTTTTCAAGAAACTAGCCGTTGGGGCTGTTGGCGGCTGTCGGTCGACCGGCAGTCTGGAAAACTAGCCGTTGGACTCGGTCGACCGGTCGGTCGACCGGAGACTAAACAAAAACAAAACTTTGTTCTGTCGGTCGACTAGCCCAATCGACCGACAAAACCCGAAAGCAAGGGTCAGTCAGTCGGTCGACTAGTCCGGTCGACTGGCAGACGTGCACAAACGTGCACGCCAAAGCCACAAGGCCCGGTCGACCGGTGCGATCGACCGATCAGGCCTGAAATAGATCCGATCGACCGCCCGGTCGACCACTGGGCCTGAAACAGTTTTGTTATGGGAAAAATTTTGAACTTTGAAGAATTTTTAAATTATTTTTAAATGGCTAGATGATCAAGTGGCATGCTATAAGGGATGGTATACATGATATAAACTGGATGTAAAAATGTAAAATATTTTGAGTCATGTATATCAATCAAGACATGTACCTAACTCAACTAACCAAAACAAAAACCGTATTTTGAAAAATGAAAAGTGTGTGTGTGTTTTCTTGAGCCAACTTATCACAACCTCATTCTTTAACAAACTAGTTCTTACAAAGATTCTAGGTGACTACAATTTCTTCAAATTAGGGCTTCTCCATATGCAAGCTTGAATCCTTAAACCCGAATTGAATCAACTTGAGTCAAAAATACCTTCCTTTAGGGAAGAAGAAATCTTGAATCCTTCGAACCCTGAAACACACTTAAACACTAAAATATGATTAGTACAAATAACTATATATGTTTTGTAATCATCAAAACTCAACAACCGGGTGACTGTAACCTTGGGCCAACAATCTCCCCGTTTTTGATGATGACAGAACATATGAGTTATTTTTTTAAAAAATGGGAAAAAATGGGAAGCTCCCCCTCAAAACATGCTATATATATGAATGGCTATATACATGAATGAATAGTAAAAACAAGAACTTTGCATAAATAAAAAGACATAAGAATTCAAAACATAACAATAACTCAAAACTCAAAAGCTCATAACTCATAACTCATACCTCAAAACTCAAAACTCAAACCAATAAACTAACTTTTTCTCCCCCTTTTTATCATACATCAAAAAGGGTAAAAATATTTTCATGATTCCATAACACAAACATTTAATTCACCACAAATAAAAGAAAAATCTAGTATAGTCTAGTAGTTTTGTAAATATATCGGCAAGTTGAAAATCGGTATAAACATAGTCAATGTCAATATCACCTTTCTCATAATGATCTCTAAGAAAGTGATACCGAATGTCAATGTGCTTGGTCTTACTATGTTGATTTACATTTTTAGTCATATGAATAGTACTAGTATTATCACAAAATATTTTAATATGCTCATAATGCAAATCATAGTCAAAGAGAGTATGTTTCATCCAAAGGACTTGTGCACAACAACCCCCCGCCGCAACATACTCCACCTCGGCGGTTGAGAGGGCTACCGAATTTTGTTTCTTGGAAGACCATGAAACAAGACAATTACCGAGAAATTGAAATATTCCACTTGTACTCTTTCTATCCACTCTACAACCCGCATAGTCGGCATCCGAAAAACTCGTCATGGAAAATTGTCCAGTCTTCGGATACCACAAACCTATTTCAATTGTGCCCTTGAGGTATCTAATAATGTGTTTTACCGTAATCAAATGGGACTCTTTAGGACACGATTGAAATCGAGCACAAAGACATACACAAAACATAATGTCCGGCCTACTAGCCGTTAAATACAACAAGCTACCAATCATGCTACGATAAAATTTAATGTCTACATTTGTACCTTGTTCAGCCTTGTCAAGATTTGTGGTGGTAGCCATGCGAGTTTTGCTTGTCTTAGCCCCTTCAAGCCCAAATCTCTTGATAAGTTCCTTCGTGTACTTGGCTTGATTGATGAAAATCCCATCCTTCCTTTGCTTGATTTGGAGACCAAGGAAGTAGTTAAGCTCGCCCATCATAGACATCTCAAATTCCTCCTTCATGCATGATTCAAAAGCTTTGCAAAGATTTTCATTAGTAGAACCAAATATGATATCATCAACATATATTTGAACTATAAGTATATCATTATCAACATGTTTGATAAACAAGGTGGTATCTATTTTTCCTTTATTAAAACCATTAGAAATAAGAAATGAAGAAAGTCTTTCATACCAAGCCCTAGGGGCTTGTTTTAAACCATAAAGAGCTTTGTCTAGTTTGAAAACAAAATCCGGATGTGTAGGATCAACAAACCCGGGGGGTTGTTCAACATACACCTCCTCTTCAATAAATCCATTTAAGAAAGCACTTTTTACATCCTTTTGAAAAAATTTAAAATCTTTATATGAAGCAAATGCAAGTGTCATCCGTATGGCTTCAAGCCGTGCTACGGGTGCAAAGGTTTCCTCAAAATCGATACCTTCGACTTGAGTGTAACCTTGGGCCACTAACCTAGCTTTATTCCTAACAACATTTCCCTACTCATCCAACTTGTTCTTAAAGATCCACTTAGTACCAATTGTTGGTCTATCGTGGGGCCTAGGAACAAGATGTCAAACTTGGTTGCGCTCGAATTGATTGAGCTCCTCTTGCATGGCAAGCAACCAATATGAGTCGCCCTCGGCTTCGAGGATGTTCTTTAGTTCAAAATGAGAAATAAATGCATAGTGCCCACAAAGATCATGCAGTTTAGAGCGAGTAGTTACCCCTTTTGATACTTCACCTATAATAAGATCCTTGGGATGATGTGGATTGAATCTCTAATATTTTGAAAGTGGTTGAGTAGTCTCCACTTCAACTTCTTGAACTTCAATTTCTTCATCACCCTTTGGCATGTCTTCAAGAGTAGGTGAGTCCTTCAAAGAAATTTTCTCCATGTTTTTATTTAGGGAATCTATTTCTATAACATTCTCAACAAACACATTAGATTCCTCAAACTTTACATGTATAGTTCTTCAATAGTCAAGGATGACTTATTGAAAACTCTATAAGCTTTACTAGTGTTAGAATAACCAACAAAAATTGCTTCATATGATTTTGCATCAAATTTTTCTAAATTAACTTTAGTATTCAAAACAAAGCACTTACAACCAAAAACTTTAAAGTATGAAACATTTGATTTTCTTGAAAAATAAATTTCAAAAGATGTTTTAGAAGTGTTTTTGCATAAGAAAACCCTATTTGATATGTAGCAAGAAGTGTTAACGGCCTCGGCCCATAGATAATGAGGGAGAACGTACTCATTTATCATTGTCCTAGCCATCTCTTGTAATGTACGATTTTTCCTCTCAACGACTCCATTTTGTTGTGGAGTTCTAGGATAAGATAGTTCATGCTTAATTCCATGTTCTTCACAAAAAGTGGTAAATGATTGGTTATTGAATTCACCACCTCTATCACTTCTTATTCTTAAGATAGAAGAATCTTTTTCCTTTTCTACTCTTTTCTTAAAGGCTTGAAAATATGAAAGGCTTGATTTTTGTGTTCTAAAAAGAAAACCCAAGTAAAACGAGAGAAATCATCAACTAAAACGAAAGCAAAACGATTCCCACTTAGACTTTTGGTTTGTGTAGGACCAAACAAATCCATATGGATCAACTCAAAAGGTCGTGATGTCATGATATCCTTGATTGACTTGAATGAGGACTTGATTTGTTTCCCAAGTTGGCATGCATCGCAAATGCGGTCCTTTTCAAATTTCAAATAAGGAATACCTTTCACCATTTCCTTGTTTAATCTAGATAGATGGTCAAAAAAAAGTGGCCTAATCTCCTATGCCACAACCAAGAGTCATCATCAAGGGCTTTCAAACAAGTAGCATTGCATAGCATATTAGACATGTCAATCATGTATACATTGTTTTCACGAAATCTGGAAAATATACATGTATTGGATTGTCTATCAATAACTCTACATGCTAGGTCATCAAAATAATATCAAAACCTTTGTCACAAAGTTGACTCACACTCAAGAGATTATGCTTGAGGCCATCAACTAAAACAATATTTTCTATTAAAGGAGATGTACCAAGTTTAACATTACCAATACCAATGATTTTTTCTTTGACGTTATCTCCGAAGGTGACGGTGCCACCTTCATGGTATCTTGATAGGGTTGCGAAGTTGTTGATATCCCAAGTCATGTGCCTTCAGCAACCACTATCAAGATACCACAACTCCTTACGTCGTTGGGCTTTAGAATGTACCTATATCATTTAACAAATTTGTTGACTTTGGTACCCAAACTTTCTTGGGTCCTTGAATGTTAGTATTCCGAACCCAAACATGATTATGCGATGTATTAATCCTATCATAGCAAAATTTAATCAAATGACCTTTACGGCCACAATATGTGCATGAAAAAACTTTACCATACATGAATGCATGATGAGTGTGTGGAGTGTGGGCATATTTAGGGTGCTTAGCATGATGTAAAGGTTGTGATTTATGAACATGAGTATGAGTAGAATGTGATTGCTTCTTTGGGACATGTTTCTTAGGAAACATAGCCTCTAGTCTAGTTTTATCAAATTCACATTTCTTCAAAACTACTCCTGATGAATCAATTTTCTTCTTTAGCAAAGAAATCTCATTTTCATCAATTTGTGGAAATTTACCTTTGCAAGAAATCTTATAGTCATCAAAATCCTTTTGAGTAGAAGAGAGAGTTGAAAACAATTCATCTTTTTCTTTTGTGAGAATGAAAACTTTGTGGTTGAGTGATTCATTTTCCTTTTTCATTTTCAAGTATTTCTTTTTAAGAAAATCATAGTTATGAGATAGTTCTTCAAAAGCTTCTCCTAGTTCGTCTATAGATAGTTCACAATCAATGGAAGTATCGGGAGTTACCTTGCTTGTGCTTTCATTTGCCATGAAGCACATGTTGGCGGTGTCGGCTTCCTCATCGAATTCACTCTCCGAATTTCAAGTAGCCTTTAAAGCTTTCTTTTTGTATGGCTTCTTGGAGGTGGAGGGTTTGCCTTTGTTTTTCGGACATTCCGCAACAATGTGACTCAGCTTCCGACAATTGAAGCAAATGATTTTCTTCTCTTCTTTACCTTGCCATCTCCTTCTATTTTGGAACTTTGCCTTGTTGTACATTCTTCGAACGTTCTTTACAAGAAGAGAAAGATCTTCATCATCCTCTTCTTCATCATCCTCGTCGGAGTAGGTGGAAGAACTCTTGAAGGCAATAGCTTTCTTCTTGGGAGGAGCCATCTCTTCTCTTGCTTTTCTTTCCATCTCATGGGTCTTGAGATTCCCAATGAGACCGATAAGCTCCATTTCTTCCTTATCATTGAGTTCCTTCAAAGTTGTGGCTTTGACTTCCCAATATGGAGGGAGTGCACGGATGATCTTCCTCACTTTTTGGTCGTTGTCAATGCCGTCACCTAAAGAAAAAAGTCCATTAGTAATCTTTGTAAACTTAGTAACCATATCATCTATGGTATCATTCTCTTGCATAGAAAAGTTTTCATATTAGGAATGAAGAAGGTCGATCTTTGCCCTCTTTACTTGTAAAGTTCCCTCATGAGTGACAAGTAAGTGAGTCCAAATCTCATAAGCGGATTTACAATGAATGACTCTAGAAATATCATCGTCATTAAGAGCTTGAAGCAAGGCATAGTGTGCCCTAGCATTAGCGTCAAACTCCTTCGTGGCAATATCGGACCAAGTGTCCTCATCACCAAGGGGTGCACTAAAAGGTTTGGTCACCGCCTTTGCAACCCGGCTCCCTAGGGATTGCAAAAACACGGTCATCTTAACCTTCCATATGGGAAAGTTAAGGCCATCAAACTTGGGTGGGGTCTTAATTCCTTCGGCCATTTTTACTAAGTGTATGAGGATGAAAAATGAATAGTGTGATTAGCAATATAGGATCTCTCTAAGGTTGTTAAGCCAAGAGCCTAGAGACCAAAGCTCTGATACCAATTGAAAAACACCTAGAGGGGGGTGAATAGGTGTTAATGCTAATCTAATGATCTTTTTAAACAAGTATGTATGTATGATGCAAACGGTCACTCAAAACAAGAAATTGAAGCCGAATTCCCCGTGAAGGGCTTTAGAACTTCTCCTCTTTGATTCCTCTAGATTATGAGTTGAGGCGCGTAATTGCTTTCTTGTTGAGATGAGTGATCACCGAAAAATACAAGTAAATGAAATGGGTACAATAGATAAGTGCAAGCAAGAGATATAAGAGATATCATAATAGAAATGCAAAGTAATGGAAAAATAATAAGAAAACCAATCGCAAACACAAGGGATTTGTTTCGAGGTTCGAGCCACTGCTCTACGTCCCCGCCTCCACCATCGTGAAGGATTTCCACTAAATCCGCAAAGGAAATTTATAAGAGGTCTACACAAGACCGGAGTACCGAACTCCCACCAATCGAACCTCTACACAAGAGGGATCTCAACACAAAAAAAAAATACAAGTAACAAGGTGATAAAAAAGACCACACACTTCTATCTTACAACTCCTTATAGAATGGGATTGATTTTTGCTCAAGAAGTGAAGTGAGAAAATTCAGTTGTAAAGAAAGTAAAGAAAGCTTGAAAATCACTGAAAAACTTAAACCAAGAATGCACTTAGGAAGTGAGAGCTTTGAAAACTTTTCTTTTCTTTTTGGAACTCAAAATAATCAATTTAACAAGGGACTAATGCCATCTATTTATAGGGATTAGAAGAGATCTAATCATCATATAAACTAAGTTAATAGGTCAGGAAATAGATCCAAGAAATTCAGAAATAGCTGAAAGATCTGTCAACATCAAATCCGGAAAAACAGTTTTCAAGAAACTAGCCGTTGGGGCTGTTGGCAGCTGTCGGTCGACCGGCAGTCAACTGGCAAACTAGCCGTTGGACTCGGTCGACCGGTCGGTCGACCGGAGGCTAAACAAAAACAAAACTTTGTTCTGTCGGTCGACTAGCCCAGTCGACCGACAAAACCCGAAAGCAAGGGTCAGTCAGTTGGTCGACCGGTCCGGTCGACCGGCAGACGTGCACAAACGTGCACGCCAAAGCCACAAGGCCCGGTCGATCGGTGCGATCGACCGATCAGGCCTGAAATAGATCCCGTCGACCGCCCAGTCGACCGTTGGGCCTAAAACAGTTTTGTTATGGGAAAAATTTTGAACTTTGAAGAATTTTTAAATTATTTTTAAATGGCTAGATGATCAAGTGGCATGCTATAAGGGATGGTATACATGATATAAACTGGATATAAAAATGTAAAATATTTTGAGTCATGTATATCAATCAAGACATGCACCTAACTCAACTAACTAAAACAAAAATCGTATTTTGAAAAATGAAATGTGTGTGTGTGTTTTCTTGAGCCAACTTATCACAACCTCATTCTTTAACAAACTAGTTCTTACAAAGATTCTAGGTGACTACAAGTTCTTCAAATTAGGGCTTCTCCATATGCAAGCTTGAATCCTTGAACCCGAATTGAATCAACTTGAGTCAAAAATACCTTCCTTTAGGGAAGAAGAAATCTTGAATCCTTCGAACCCTGAAAAACACTTAAACACTAAAATATGATTAGTACAAATAACTATATATGTTTTGTAATCATCAAAACTCAACAACCGGGTGATTGTGACCTTGGGCCAACAGTTTATTCTTATTTTCTTTAGGCTTTTGACTTTACTCGTGTAACACATATTTAACTGATGACTCCCAAACTAGATGGTTTTAGGGCACCTGGTGAAAAAATACCCCTCAGGTCAAATAAACAAGTAGAGTAGGCTACGAAATTAAGATTTGTTTATTTCCTTTAGACGTGAATAATCATGCTTCTTGAGACACAATTATTCAACTTAATGAGTTTTTTTTATGACATTCAAAGTCTTGTCTCTAAATCCCAATCGTGTGTGTAGTCAATGCATATTCTACTAAGGCTAAATAAAAGATATCAGTTATTTTCCTTATCTCTCCTAACTCTCAGTCAAACTAATATTTTGCTTTACTTAGGCTAAAATAAAGATTGCTTACTAAAGTTCCCTTAATTCTTATAACCTTTTGTATTTTTATAAAGTGTATAAAAATTCTTTTTAGTTCTAGAGGTTTTTTTGTTTGAAAGATAGAAGGAAAGAAAATTGAAAATTAAATATTAGTATCCCCCCACACCTATTTAATGCATTGTCCTCAATGCTAGTCATGTATTTGCAAATGCAATAAAAAGGGGGAAGAAAAGATATCACCGTCTCCGTCGATTCGGGCCTGCCGAAGTGCTAGGGCCGACTGAGTGTGAATGCCTAAACGTTTCCTCGATATGCTCCAGGTGGGTATTCTGATCATCCAATTGTCGCCTGAGTTTAATCTGCCCCTTAAAAATCTTTTTTATACCCTTCTATATGGAGGACATGAATGCAGTGGAATTGGATGGGGGCGGTTGCTGCCAGACCTCAGGGTCATCCTCTTCTTCCATCTGTTCCTCTGAGGAGGACTCAGCCGGAACATTCTCGACCTGGATGGCAGGTGTCCAGATCGAATGCAGACAGCTATTATAGGCGCTAGTGATACGCTCAGTGGTAACTAGTACTTGATCGTACTCAGCAAAGGCCTCATCTGGCAGAATGTTTCTGCACAAACGAGTCACTAAGATGGGTAGAGAATACTTGGCTCCCCTCGTCAGTTGAGAGTTGGACAACAACTGTTGCAAAAGGATGGTGTTGAGACAGACAGTATGTTGCCTCGTCATGAGGCTGTAGATAATCTACAATGCAGGTTTGTTAAAAGAGATTGTGTGGTCTACATCCAGGATGTTATATTGGATCCAACGGCCAACACAACGGATGTTTCTAAATGTGGTGCTCGCCTGGAGGAGGGGAAGGCACTTGCATGATATCCTGAATGGTCTCAGTAGTGACCAACAGGTCCCCGTGGTCTAGGTGGACAATGAATGATTAAGGTCTAGATTGATGGAATCGGTATCTATCCCTAAATAATACTTTCTCACTAAGTCTGGGCAGTAAAAGATATCAACAACAGAGTTGTCATACACCAACCCATACCACTGTCTCTCTCAAATTCTATCTAAGAAAATGGTCCCATAATCTTGAACAACATTTAATATTCTAGAGAAATCTTTTTCAGGAAATATTGTAGGGGCCATAATCAAAATCTGAAAAAAAAATAGAGAGAGATGGGTAAAGAATTCGTAAACCTCCCCCGGAAATCTTAGGGGGAAAACAATCCATGGACTTGCCTGGAGCAAACCAGGCAACCAAACCAGAATCGGATAGGAGATCTAAGATGTGCTCGTAAAATCGACCGGAGGAGGCACTGGCGCCGCGGTTCTGTCCTCTGAGAAGCCACGAAAACGCGGCCTGGGAAGGGGGCGCGGCTTGTTGAAGGAGAGAGAAGGAGATCTTTGGAGGGGGTTTGCGCAGGCTCTTCTCCTCTCCAGATCTGAAAAAAAAACTTGTGTTAGGCTATGGGAGAGGAAGAAGAGAGTACAAATAAGGGTAGAAAAAAGGAGATATCCAAATCCAGCCCTACGGTAAAGGGTTATTTACAAGTATACAAGGGGTGATTATATCATATAAACAATAATTATAAAGAACCCCTAATCTTTATTTTATTTACACATTTTTTATTTTTATTTTTATTTTTTATTATTATTTTTTAGTTGTGGTTTGTGATGGAATACAATCACATATAAGATGGCTCGAAAAGACCCAGCACAGTCTCAGCTTGTGATTATTGTTCAGTGGTTAGAAATGGCTTCAGTTTTTTCCCATTTACCTTGAATTCCTTACCATTCTTTGGATCGAAAACTACCACAGCACCGTGTGGAAAGACGGTGCGCACGATGAAGGGTCCGGACCAATGAGTTTTTAGCTTCCCCGCGAAAATATGAAGCCTCGAGTGGTATAGCAGAACCTTTTCCCCAGTGGCAAAGTTTTTTCGGTTAATGATTTCGTCATGAAAGATTTTCATCCTGTTCTTTGTGATTCGTGCATTCTCATAAGCCTCATCCGTATTTCTTTTAACTCTGAGATCTGCAATCTCCTTAGTTCACCAGCTCTAGGTAGATCGAAATTTAGTTGCTTAATAGCCCATAGGGATCGGTGTTCTAACTCGACAGGTAGATAACAGGCTTATTCAAATACAGTTCTATACGGAGACATCCTCAGGACGGTCTTAAAGGCAGTTCAGTAAGCCCATAACGCATCTTCAGCTTGACCGACCATTCTTTTCGGTTTTGTCCTACAGTTTTTTTTCAAAATGAACTTGATTTACCGATTGGTCACTTCAACTTGCCCATTTGTTTAGGGATGATACGGGGTGGATAACTTGTGAGTGATGGAGTATTTTCGCACCAGAGCTTCAAAAACCCTATTGCAGAAATGTGACCCATTATCACTAATTACAACCCGTGGGGTGCCAAAACGGAAGAAGACAACCACTTTGTTGTCATTGGTCTTAATAGGCACGACTTCTACCCATTTTGATACATAATTCACTGCAACCAAGATGAACTGGTTGCCAAATGAATTTGGTAATGGTCCCATGAAGTCAATGCCTCAAACATCAAAAATTTCGACTTCGAGAATGGTGTTTAGGGGCATCATGTCTTATCTCAAAATTTTCCCAGTCTTTTGACAATTCTCACATGACTTACAAAAATTGAAGTGTCTTTGAAAAAAGTGGGCCACTAAAACTCACTTTGTAAAACTTTCTCTACGGTTTTAAGGGGACTGAAGTGTCCTCTGCATGCAAGTTCATGGCAGAAACTGAGCACGCTCCTCTGTTCTTCTACTGGTATGCATCGTCAAATAATTTGATCAGGATAATACTAAAAGAGATATGGTTCTTCCCAGAAGGAGTACCGTACTTGGGCAAAGAAGCGATACTGGTCTTGCTTTGTCCATTCAGCGGGTAGTTGTCCGGTGACCAAATAGTTAACTATGTCTGCATACCATGGTTCTTTGAAAATGGCAAGGATGTGCTTATCTGGGAAATCCTCATTGATCGAAGCTCGTACCATAGGTGTATTAGGAATTCTTGACAGTTGATCAGCCATCACATTTTCTACACCTTTCTTATCATGGATTTTCAGGTCGAATTCTTGAAGTAGAAGGATCCACCGAATCAGTCGGGCTTTAGCTTCCTTCTTGGTCATGAGGTGCTTCAATGCTGAGTGATCCGTGAAAATCACAGTCTTAGATCCTAGTAAGTAGGGATGGATTTTTCTAACGCAAAGACAACGGTCAAGAATTCCTTCTCGGTCATTGTATAGTTCTGTTGGGTATCATTCAGGGTCCTACTCGAGTAATAAATCAAGTGTTGCCTATTGTCATGCGTTGTCCTAAAACAGCACCGATAGCAAAATCAGAGACATCGCACATGATTTCAAATGGTTGTGCCCAATCAGGAGTAGAAATGATAGGCACAGATATAAGGTCAAGATTCTTCCATGATTTGAAACATCCATCGTTAAAATCAAAGGGCACGTCCTTTGCGAGCAGGCTAGTTAAGGGTCTAGCGATTTTTCTAAAATCTTTAATAAACTGTCAGTAGAACCCAGCATGCCCTAAAAAGAATCTGATATTCTTAATGCATTTGCATGGTGGAAGCTTAGCAATAACTTCTATTTTTTCCTTGTCAATTTCGATTCCTCTCCTTGAGATCTCATTGCCTAAGACAATTTCCTGTCTCACCATGAAGTGACATTTTTTTCAATTCAAAGTTAAATTCTTTTCCTTATATCTTTGAAGAACTAACTCTAGATGATGAAGACACTGGTCAAATGAATCTCGTAGATGGAGAAATCATCCATGAAAATCTCTAGAAAATGTTCTACCATATCGGAGAAAAGACTGAGCATGCACCGTTGGAATGTAGCGGGAGCGTTGCACAATCCAAAAGGCATGCGTCGGTAGGCAAAGGTCCTGAATGGGCAATTGAACGTAGTCTTCTCCTGGTCTTCTTCAACAATGGGGATCTGATTGTATCCTGAGTACCCATCCAGGAAATAATAATATTCATGTCCAGCCAAGCGTTCGAGTATTTGATCGATGAAAGGTAGCGGGAAGTGGTCTTTACGGGTAGCAGCGTTCAATTTTCGATAGTCAATGCAAACACGAACCTTGGTAGGTAGTCTTGTTTGTACCAACTCATTGTGCTCGTTTTCTACTACCGTGAAACCAGCTTTCTTGGGGACAACATGTACTGGACTAACCCAATAGCTATCAGAAATGGGATAAATGATCCCATTGTCTAACTGTTTCAAAATTTTTGTTTTCACAGCATCTTGCATGAGTGGGTTAAGCCTACGTTGCAGGTCTCTCTTAGGAATCGCTTCATTATTTAAATGAATTATGTGTTGAACTATTGCTGGAGTTATCCCCTTAATGTCTTTCATTGTCCATCCAATGGCTTCCCTATATCTCCTTAAAATAGACATCAAGCTGTCCTCTTGTTGTCCAGTCAGATGGGATGCTATGATGACTGACAGGGTTTCTCTTCCGCCTAGGTAGGCGTACTTGAGGTGTTCAGGAAAAGCTTTTAACTCTAGGAAAGGAGTTGATTCATTGGAAGGGAGATTTGGAATCTCAGTCCTGGGATGAGGTACACTTAGGCTTGATGCCCAGTCCACTGCTGAATCAATGATCTGGTCCAGATTGAAATCCTCAGACTCCAGATCAAACTCGCTCTCTGTATCCATCTCCATGCTCTCTTCATCTCACTGGTCAAATTTTCAATGGAGTTGACCTCAAATGTCTGATCATTCATGTCCCTGGGTTATTTTCCTAGATTGAAAACATAGACCTCCTTTGTCATATCTCCAAAGGTCATTCACATGAACCTATTTCTACAGTTGATTATGGCATTAGCTGTAGCAAGGAATGGACGCCCTAAGATGACTGGAGTTTGAGACCGTGGGTTTGACACAACTTGGGTCTCAAGCACAACGAAGTCAACGGAGTAGATGAAATCCCCGACCCAGATAAGGACATATGTGATTTCCCCTTTGGGGATTTTCACAGATCGATCGGCTAACTGAATAGTGACTCGAGTTGGACTCAGCTCGCCCAAACCAAATTGTTGGTATACTGAGAGAGGTAGCAAGTTGATACTTGCACCCAGGTCAAGAAGTGCTTGGCTAATTTTTGTTTGTCCTATGGTGCAAGAAATTGTAGGACATCTGAGATCTTTGTATTTCACCAGAATTTGACCAGACAGAATTTCGCTTATGTTGGTTGCTAGGAACACTTTCTTTGGCACATTTATTTCTCTTCTTAGTACACATATCCTTATGGAATTTAGTATATGCTGGGACTTGTTGGATAGCGTCAAGAAGAGGCACGTTCAATTTGACCTGATTAAACATCTCGAGTATTATTTTCATGTGCATGTTTTTATTGTTGTTCCTAAGCCTATTAGGAAAGGGTGCTATAGGCTTGTGAACTTGATCAGTAGTTATGTTCTTGTCAGACGTTCGTGGAACAGATTGAGAAAGGTAGCAGATGTGGAGGCAGAGTAGGATCAATGTGGATAGGATTTTTCTGCTGGTTGACCTGATTGTCCACCTTCTTTCCTGATCTAAATGTATGAACAACATTATACTGGTTGATCTGGGAATCCTGAACTTCATAAGCTTGATTGGAATTCTTAGGGTTGACTAGCGGCTGACTAGGTAAAGTACCCTTGGGTCTTTCTCTTAGAGAGTTTGCTAATTGACTTATCTGCATTTTCAATCTAGATATGACCTGTGAATGGTTATTCAATGTCTGTCCTTGATTTCGCATGAAGGCGGCTTGGGACTTCATGAATGTCTCCATATTCTCATCCAATTTACTGAATTTTTTCTCCATTGATGAATTTTGGAAGGAGGAAGATGGAGCTTAACTGAAAAAATTTGTTTGATGATTGGGATAGTGAAGATTGTTAGGGAAATTGGGCCTGAGAGAATTGCTCGGGCCCCAAGATAAATTCGGGTGATTTCTCCAACCGGGATTGTAAGTCTGCGAGTAAGGATTGTGTTGCGGCCTTGAGTAGGTCGTGTTCATGTGTTCTGGCGGTACTTGATGTGTCTGAAAAATGGGGCACTCTTTAAAAATATAGTTTGGTGCCTGACAATATGAACAACCCAGATTGTAGATTGGTGGTGGGTTGATTTGGTTGAAATTGGCTAGCTCTTTTATTTCTAAAGGCTCTATTCTCTTCATCAGACTTGCGATCTTAACTTCAGCAGTTATGAATGATTCTAAGAATAGGAGCCCTCTTTTATAAGCTATAGACTATGAATTCCTTGGCTTCTTAGAGGCTGGCTCCCATTATAGTGTTTTCTCAGCTAGATCTTCAAAAAAATCCCAACCCTAGTTTTCATCCTTTTGCAAACCCCCCATCCCCCGACACATGGTATCTAATAAGGTTTTTGTTTGATAATCTAAACCATCATAGAGAATTTGGCACTGCCGCCATTTCTCTACACTGTGATGAGGGCACTGAGCTAAGAGATCTTTCAATCGCTCAAAGTATCTCCAGAATGGTTCGCTCAGTTCTTGCCTAAACTACATGATATTCTTTCTGATGAGGGCAGTCTTGTGAATTGGGTAAAATTTCTTCAAAAAAGCCTTGATGAAATCATCCCACGTTGTGACTGAGTCCACAGCCAAGTTATACAACCATTTCTTAGCTAGGTCCTTTAGAGAGAAGGGAGTGAAACGTAACTTAACAGCATCGTCTCCTAGCTGGGGAATACTCATCATGAGGCATACTTTTTCAAATTTCCTAACAAAGAAGTATGCATCCTCTGATTCTAAACCGTAAAATTTTAGAAGAGTGTTGATGAATTGGGATTTCAACTCAAAGTTATTACCATTCACCTCAGGAAGTTTTATACAAGATGGGAGTGAAGTTCTGATTGGGTAAAACATGTCCTGTAGCGGTGCCATCATTGGTTCTGGATACAGTGGCAGAGAAGTGTTTCAGGTCATCTGGGTGTAGTAGGATCTCTTATCCACTCTTGCATGCAATGAACCACAAACAACATATATACAACAAACAATCGAAAAGAATAAAAAACAAACAAAAGAAAGAGAAACAACCACCAGGCCTTAGTCTATACCTGGACCTAGACGACTCCTAACTGGTCGATTCTCCGGGGGAGGTTGTTGCAGGAATTAAACTACAAGCTAATCGGTCAGGAAAGAGCAAAACTCGGTGGGAGGTATCCGGGCGTGAGCATCAGGCCTTAATTACACTAAACCATGGAGTTTTCGAGGCTTAACCTCTCAATCTTCTTTCCTTAGACACCGATTTTGTAGGAATATAGTTCTTACAATTTTCACATTCAGTTAATCTCTTAGTGAGTTCGAGATGTCCCTAGGGCCAATGTCTATCAACTTTTAGTTAGGCTTAGGATTGTGAGGGCACTTGAAGATGGTTTTTAAGGCAAGAAAGGGTGATGAAATCCGCACCTTATCTTATTTATTTGGGTTTTGCCCTTAATGTCAATTATACAAGTGTACAATGTATTCACAACACGATAACACTCAAAGCGATAAATCACTCCAAAATGTTAGTCCTATTCTATATGAAATGCACACGTACTTTTCTCCAGCACTCTTCAACAGAAATTGAAATGAATTGAAATGACACGTACTCTAAATGCAAAAGTCTAATCAAATTTTCAATTTAGCAACAAATGAAATTCTATTGAGTTTTTATAAGTGTAAAGGTGAAGCATACAAGTGAACAAAAAAATTTTAGAAAGTAATTTTGTGCAATTTTTGGCAACCCTGCAGAAGAGCTTTTGTTAGTACTTCAATTGGAAAAATTCGCTTTTACACGATTTTTTCGAGGGCAAATGAATTCATCGTGCAATGTCTTTGGCCACCAATCTTACTTTCTGTTATAGTTAGCGCCTTGGTTACTTCTCCTACACATAAAAACAAAGAAGAATCTTTAGTGTTTGAACAATAAAGTTGTTCTCTCCCCGGCAACGACACCAAAATTTGATCGGCAAAAAGCATGCACAAGAATAAGTAAAAGAGTGATGGGCGATGTTACTGCTTTTGTGATTCTTCTGTAATAGCGAGTGGTTATACGGGTTATATCTACAAGGAGGGAGAGAGATGAAAGCTTTAGTGCGGCTTCTTTGTTCAAATTAAAGAAAAAGTTCCTTGTTTTAAATAAAGAATTGAAAAGAAAACAAGTGTTGTTTCAAAAATTGCTTGGATTGAGTTGATAGTTGTAAAAGTGAGTATTCTTAAGGGTAAAAACACATGACTAACTTTCTAGTAAGTGCTCCCACAAATCTCTAATTTCTTGAAGATGTAGCCTCACGATGGATCATAGGCAAGCATAACCTTTATGCATAAGAACTATTCACGTCGGAAATCGAATGAAAGTTCTTCCCTTAACTTTATTTTACACAATAAAACTTGAACATTCCTTTATCAAGATCTAATTGAAGGCGAGAATAAGGGAAGAAACAAGTGCACTAATGGTATCGGCAAAGATTAATAGGAATATCTCTAACTTACGAAACAAGTAAGGTTTACAATCTATAAATCATCAAAAATGATTAAGCATGAAATATGAGAGTGATAATACTTGTAAGTAAGTTAGAGTTAGAACCCTCGTCTTAAGATGTTATAACTCTTATTTGCACAAGGCTTGTTTGGCACTATTGACTCATTTGGGTTATCAATCAAGTTGTTAAAGATTAGTGGGTCAGTAGTTAGTTATCCATGCAATGGAAAAGTTAGCTAGATATGAGTAAGAAAAACAAGAGAGGAGAAGTAAAGAAGTTCCACACTAATGCAAGAAAGTAAAAGCAAGTAAAAACACCAAGTGATGGAAAGAAAAAGGAGAAGTATTACTTGTATAAGATTGTCACCTTCAAATACAACTTGTACACACACTCTCTCTTTCACTCTAATGGCTAAACTAAGAAGAAGAAGAAAAGCACAAGCAATCTAAAAACTTCTAAAAACAAACTAACATCAAAACCTTAACTCTGGATTTTCCCTTCTGAAGACATCGAGGGGGCTTTTTACAGGTATCAGGAGGAAAGGGGCCAGGGAGACAATCCCTGGCCCGAAGTACTGACGCTGCCGCGCCAGTACAGCCACGGAAATACGGCAATTGCCGCGTTTTCGCGGGCTATCTGGGGCCGCGCGGGGCACCGCCTGCTGCGTGCTCCTGACTTGTCTCTCTGTCGGCTGTACCTCCTGGATTATGGATTTGGGCACCCGATTTTAACAAAACCACCCTCCAAAGTCAATGGCTATTTTTAGGCTTTAATCACCAATTAAATGAGATTTTGGGCTTCTTCTTCATTTCATGCCATGAACCTAGAAACACATATGAAAACCATTATTAGAAATATTTTATATAAAATAAATGTAAAGATATGGTATAAAATATGTAATATTAAAGACTAATCACACCCCTATATTATCTTCAATTTAAAATAAATGTGAAGATGTGGGTACTCTCATACGGCCTAGCTCATTTTGGACTAGGCCGAGCAGAGCTGAAAGTACACCTAGAGGGGGGTGAATAGGTGTAAGGCTAATCTAATGACAAATAATGCGGAATTAAAAACTAAATTGCAACACACTTAGTGTAACCAAAGAGTGTAGCCGAATTTCCGGTAAAGGGCTCTGTACTAACTCCTCTTGATTCCTCTGAATAAGAGTTGAGGTGCTATATGAAGCTCTCTTGGTTAACACAAGTATGGCACACACACAATCAATACCAAGCATACAAATATGAATGAACAATATGAATCAATGCAAGGCACAATATAAAAGAGAGAGTTAGAGAAAGTGGATCAAACGCAAACACAAAGATATGTTTCGAGGTTCGAGAACCCAGCTCTATGTCCCCGCCTTCACACAGAAGGATTTCCACTAACTCGTCCACACAGGACTTACCACACAGGGAACCTTCACTGAGGATTTGGGTAAATACAATCGGGAGTATACAACTCCTCTCGCAACAAATACAACCTCTCACTAGAGGCAAGGCACAACACAAATCACTTCTACACTTAGAGGGATAGGCACTTAGCCAAACAAAGATCACCTCACACTTGAGGGATTCCAACTCAATCACCTCTCACCAGAGTGATACAAACACCACTTCCACAATCACCTCTCACTAGAGGGATATCAACACAATCACCTCTCACTAGAGGGATATCACAAAGAATGGAAGGTTATAACACTTGGTGGTCTCTCTCAACCACAAACCACTTCTTTCTCACAAAAATAAGATCTATAGATAGGATAGATATGATAGCTCAAGTGTGAGAAGTAAAGGTATTTGGAAATCAAATCACAAAGAAAAATACTTAGGAAAACAACTAGAATTTGATAGAAATGAAGAACAAAGCAAATATCCCAAATCTCTATTTCTCTTCGCTTTTTCCAACCCTTGAAAACAAATAAAAGATAAATCTTTTTAGCTTAAAAACTCTTTTGAAAAGTTGTATATAAATACTAGAAAGAGTGAGAATTTTTGCTCTTGGAATTTTTGAAGAAACCAGCTCAAATGAGTGGGTATATATAGCCCCACAAAATTTCTGCCCGTTGGCAGCAGGAAAGGGCTGTTTTGCCCTTCCGGTCGACCGCCCGGTCGACCGGCCAACGGTCAGATTTCTGACCGTTGTGCCTCCGGTCGACCGCCCGGTCGACCAGGATTGGATACGCAGCTCTCTGCCGGTCGACCGGGGCCATTTCTAGAGAGCAAAGCTCTCTGGCGGTCGACCGGGTCGGTCAACCAGCCTACCTGCCTGGGCTACGTGCACGTCTGTGCACGTCGGTCGACCGGACTGGTCGACTTACTTCTGCCTCGGTCGACCGGCAGACAGCCTGGTCCAACATTAAGGGATTGAAAACTTGAGTTTTTTTATTATCAATTAATTCCCATAAAATCACATAAATTTCACAAAAATCAGTTCTTATTATATCTTTGAAATACAAATATGTGTGACAAAAAATCAACACATATTTCAAGCAATTTGAACCATTTTTGTGTTCTTAAAATTTTGCCTTAAACCCAAATTCGTATTTTACAAAACTTGGATTTCTGAAATGGAAATCCAATTTTTCTAAAACACATGTAAATTCAAAAACATGATATTGAAATAACTTTGAGGCATATTGTACATGGATAGAATCCAATATACATGTAAAGAATTATATCTATGTTTTTGACATGAAAACCAAGATCGGTTAAACCGAAAAACCAAAACATGAAACTTTAAACTTGTGTGTGTATTGTGAACTTGAGCATATCAACATTATCTAATCTTTACAATAGTCTAAACCAAATCTTAAAATAAACAAACCGATGTCTTCTTGTCTCCAAGCCGACTCGATCCAAACGTGATTCACCGAGCTTGACTCCAACCAAGTGCTAGATATGAACTTGACGCTCGAGCTCTTGAATCAACATGTAAAAGCTCCAAAACACCTTTGTTGAAGCTAATCACCTACTAATATCTTGATTAAATATCTAAAACTAAATATTACAAGATTATTAGTAAACTATAACTACATGAGTTAATCATCATCAAAACTAGAGTGAAGGGCCTCTGGGCCAACAAGAGCTGCATCCCGCCCGCTTTGGTTTAGAAGCGAGTGTGGATACTGGCAGGCGCAGCCCGACCCTACCCAGTGCGCATCCCGCCCGTTTTCGGTTATCTTCAACGGACAGAACGGTTCTGACAGTTCTTGTTAGAATGATTGTGGCGATTTTGTCCGAACCGTTGCAACCGCTTCCTCCCTCCAACTGTCGATCAGGAGCACTATAAAAGGCGCTCCTTTTAACTCTTTCCAACACACAATAGAGTCCAACACAAAAAAGGAAATTTGAATCCGAGTAATATTCGCTGTGCCTTAGTCCTAGTTTTGTCTACTTCTAATTAGTGAAGGTACTATTTAATTTTGGTTCAACCGTACGGTCTGATAGTGCTATCCAAATACCGTGAAAGAGTGTTGTATCTTGAGAGACCAGCACCCAGTAACCCATTAGCATCATAGCCCGTTAGCACCGTAGTGGGAGACGTAATATTCGCTGTGTAATTGAAGTAACATTCTTTTTACAGGGGTTATGCTAGAATATTTATTTCTATAAATATTATTGCTATTATATTTATTATATTGAAACTGACTTATACTAGTCTAATTGGTGTTTAACTAAGGAAGAGAATTGAAAGGTAATTTTGTAATTAAGGAATGTTCTATCGAACGAAAAACCTCTCACCTGATTTCACCTGCTTGGCCAATTAGATCAGCTGATATTGATTAGTTGTCAGACCTAACATTCTTAAGGCAATTACGATATTGAAGTTACTAACTTCTACTCTGCCTGAATGCAAAAGCTGCCTGAAACTAATCATGAAGATAGTTCTAGTAGAGCACTGAATGTGCCGATCTAGACAATAATGTCTGCTCCACTTTTTAACCCGAACCCGGAGAAGGCAGAAAAATTTGATGGCACAGAATTCAAGAGGTGACAACAGAAGATGCTCTTCTACTGACCACTCTACATCTGGTCAAGTTTCTACAAGAAGATCCACTAAAACTCGTAACTGATCGGAACTCTATCCTTACAATCGATGCATGGACTCAAGGTGACTTCCTACGTCGAAATTATAATTTAAACAGACTGGATGACCCTCTCCATAATGTCTATAGTCTTATCCCAACAACAAAGAAATTGTCGACAAGTCTCGACAAAAAGTACAAGACTGAGGATGTCGGTACTAAGAAGTTCATCTGGGATAATTTTTTGAGTACAAGATGGTGGATAGTAAGAATGTGATCAATCAAGTGCAAGAGTTCCAACTTATCTTCCATATGATAGAGGCTGAAGGTATAATTCTACCTGAAACTTTTCAGGTTGCTACTGTCATGCAGAAACTCCCACCTTCATGGAGAGATTTCAAGACAAGCGCAAGGAGCTAAAATTAAAAGATCTCATTATGAGGCTTAAGATTGAGGAGGACAACTGAAAATCTGAGAAGAGGAGTAACAAGAACTCCTAAGAGGCCAAGAAAAATGTGATCGAAGACTCAAAGGGGAGAGCATCTACTTCCAAGGGTTTGAAGAATAAGAAGACTGCCCTAGAGTACAAAGGAAAGGGCCAAGAAGGCAAGAACAAGCGCTTCAAGGGAACTTACTATATCTGCAACAAGGAGGAACACAAAGCGAATGACTGTCGCAGTCATCCCAAGAAGAACAAGAAGGACCAACCACAAGGAAACATGATCGACCATGTGTTGCCAAGCCTATCATCTTGGTGTGATTAGTCGACAATTCAGATTATCATATCGCATCCCCTACCATTTTATAAATAAAACATCTATTCTGAATCATATTTTGGTCTATTTTGCAGATAATCAAGAGTCCAAGGGCAAAGTCAAAATAAGAGCATAATTAAACCTAATTTCATTTAATTAAATCTCATATTTTGAGGTCAAGCTAGATAGTTGCTAGAAGATACATTGGATTTAGAAGTTGGGCGTGAATCTAAAGAAAACGAGATCCAAATACCCAAATCCAAAACCGTCTCAAAGATCCTCGAAGCTGGGCGAAACCACAGAGCAAAAACCAGGGCACTTGGCCCCGGTATTATTGCAGAACCATGGTTTTTACCGCATTTTCGTGGCCATGTGGAGGATACATACGTCGATTTTTGATGCGTGGCCTCGTCTCACCTTTCAGATCCTTCTTCTGCCTATAAATACTCTATTTTTAGACCTGAGACGAGATGACAGAGAGCTGTAGGCTAGGGTTTTCTTTCATTCTAGTGTAGGTTACTGTAGTTCTTGTTCTTCTCTTTTCTTTTGTATTTTCATTTTGTTTTAAATCTTGTAATAGGGCTGAGTTTGATTCAGAGGAGAGAAAGATAAATCTTGTAATAGAGAGTGACACTCTATGTAAAGATTCCTCCTTCTTCTCTATTGTAATCTTTTTCATCTTCTACGTAGAGCTTAGCTAACTTTTTTTCTCATGGCATCGACTACTAACCACTAACTTGCTAACCACTTACTTGATAATCCACATGAATCTAATAACCTCTGCTAGGCCTTGCTCTTGCAAGAGAAATTGATGGTTCATGATGATAGATTCTAACATTCTAACATCTAATCGCTAACAAACTAACTTGCAATGTCTTCTTTATTTCATGCTCACCTCTAGTTGGTTCTGATGATCTAATAGCAGTTTGCATCTTCTTGTGTGGATTGGATGTGGAAGAACAATCTTATATGTAATAACTTGAAAATCTCTTGAAGCCAAGGACTAATGATGGCTAAGGATCCATGTGAGGTAACTATCACTAAGAGGTTAGCATGTTAGTGGAGCAATTAGTATTTAGTAGCCATGAGCTTTCTTTCATTGTTTTCCTTCTTTTTTTTTTACTTTGTTTTAAAAATCGATTTCAAAAATCTTTTATCATTTTTTTATCGATGTTTTCACCGCTTCTTAGTTCACCATTGTTTTCATCTTCTTCACAATAAGTTTCATCTTCTTTTCTATTTTGTTTTTAAACCCACTTTTTAAATCACTTCACTTTTCATTTCATTTCTATTTTCTTGCTTTTGATTTACCGATTCCACAACCACTCATCTATTTATTTTCACGTCGTTATTCTCATCGCCTTTTCCAGCTATCACTTCTAGTTTTCTTTTCTTTTTCTCTTTCTCTTTCTTCAATAAAGAAAAACTTGTTAACAAATATGTGAATAAGAACTGTTAATGCTTCTATAGACTCCTATCCTGTGGATTCAACCTGTATAGTCAATATGCTATAGCAGAAATATTGAGGAAGCCAAAGCACATATACTTTTATACTGATTTTAAAATACACATTTTCAAGTGCTGGTTTTACCCCGATCAACAAATGGCGTCGTTACTAGGAATGGGAATGATTTAAACTCACATTTTTATTAATATTTTCTTTTCTGCTTTGGTGTGCGGTTAATTTTAGCAGAAACTGAATATTGTAGAACTTTACACTTACTTGCATCTCCTTGCTCTTGAAAGCAGGGACCCTGCTTATATAAGATTGCCGCGGAAAGCCTAGAGTAGTCGTAGAAACGCGGCAAAGTTTTGGGCACTGATTTTCAAATTTTTCAGGGTTGTTCAAAATATTATGTTATGACGTATTCTGCTATTTGTTTTCTGCTTTGATTTCCTACAACACTACAATAATTAAGAGCTAAAATCAGTAATTGGACGCTTTTAATACGGTTTAGACATTTACATTGTAGGCACGTGTCTATTTCATTCTAATATACTGTATTTTGTTCTGTTGTTGTGATCTGAACTGAGGTGTACATATGACATTGCATATATCATTGAACAACACGTGGGTGATTTACTCACTTTATGTGTTCAATCTTATCGATATTGCACACTTTCAGGAATTGGACTTAATGGCATAACCCGATAAAAGATAAGGTGGGGAAGTCATTACCCTTTCTTAGCCCAAAAATCACCTCCCAGCTCACACAACCGAAGCCTTAATAAAAATTGATAGATGTTGGCCCCTAGGGACATCTCGGACTCATTAAGAGATTGACCGAGGGTGGAACTTGTGAGAATCATACTCTTGCCAAATTGGTATTTAAGATTAGGGATTAAGAGGTTAAGCCTCGAAGATCCGATGGTCTGGCATAATTAAGGCCCATTACTTATGCACGGATACCTCCCATCGCATTTTGCCCCTACCTGGCCGATTAGCTCGTAGTCGGGATCATACAACAATCTCCCCTGAGTAATCGACCAATTAGGAGTCTTCTAGGTCTAGGTCAACCTAGTATAGACCTGGTTTTGATTTTTTTCTTTTTGTTTGTTTGTTTGCTTGCCTTTTTTTTTGTTTGTGTTTGTTTGTGAAATGGAATTCAACAATAGCAATTCTTTCAATCCTAATATGAATCCATATTTCACACCGACCTCATTTGACTCGGATAACTCTAACCCAGATTTAAATAACATGAACTAATCGAATAGGTCGGATTAGATTTATCCGACTCAATATGATCCATATCCCTATTTTAATAAAAAAAAATGTTCAAACTAATTTTCACCCTTCACAGAGTCAATGGGGATTCACCTTCTCCGAGTCAAATTTTCAGCTACTTTTTCCACAATTTTTATAATATTTATTCCCCGATTTTTCTTCACACACTTTTTTTCAGAACATCCAATTGTAAAAAAATTCATCCTGAAAATGAGTATGGAAGCCATGCTTGAGTCCCAACAAAGCAAACTCGACTCACAATCTTTCCCAAAAAAAAGATTCATACTCAATTCAAAATAGAAAACCATTAATCCTAGAAATGAGTATGCGTGAGCTCGAGTAACAATCACAAAATCTGATGAACTCACTATTTCACTAATATTTTCAAAATCAACCTCCATACTCATCTTTTCAAGCCTAATCACAACAAAATAATGAACCAATCGACTTTGAAAAACTGATTGAAGCCATGATTCTGGTTCAAATCGCTCATAATCATGAAATAAATATAATGGTCAAAACTCTCCATTCCCACTCTTTGATCATTCCTGACATTGCTAACCATTCTGTATGAGCCTAAGAATCGTGTTGTTTTGGAAACAAAGATTCATACTCATCATCAGTTCAAAATAAAAACCCATCAATCTTGAAAAAGAATATGAAAGCCTTGAGTGAGTCCGAGCAATAATCTCAAATTTTGATGGACTCACGATTTCACCACAGTTTTCAAAATAAACTTTCATGCTCACATTCTCAAGAAAATCTGATTGCAAAAAGTATAGGAGATATGATTCAGACTGAAAATTCTATTAGCTGGCCTATCAATGGTTAGACTCAGTATTGAACGAATTGATTAATAAGAGTGAAAGAAATCTCTCTTGTCAACCTTTGACCCATCCTTATATCTCTAACTCTATCAATTGGACCAAAGAATCATGTTGTTTTGGAAAATAAGATTCAATTTTAGCACACCCATTTGAACTTGACCAAAATCCAAGTCTTGAGAACCACGTTGATTTTTGGCAAGTTATCCCTTTCCTAAAATTAAACTTGAGCATGAATGTGATCCTGAATCACAAATTGATGACTCAATTTCACTTCTTGATTCACTAATGACTCCAGTGTCTTTACCTGATTTTAATCACTTCCCCGAATCAGTATTGGATCCTGTGCTCGTTCATCGTGAAATTGAATCACCAATCTTTTATAATCAACTATTAAACTTGACCAATACCATATTTTTGAAAATCCCATTGACAAATTGGCGAGTTCTCATTTTTATAAAATTAAACTCAATCAAGAATGTGACACAAATTCTCAAATTTGTGATCCAGTTCAAATTTTGAATAAATATTGACTCATATTTTGTTACCCAATTTGAGCAACATTTTAGAGTCAGTTTTAAATCTCATACCTATCATTCTTGAACTTGAATCACCAATCTTAAGAAATCACATTCCGTTGTGAGGAAATGAATGTGGAATAGAGTTTCAACTTCTTGATTTGGATTCACTTCCTGAAAAAAATTTGACTCCTGAACCTTCATTTGATTTCAATTAATTTCCTGAGTCGGTATTAGTTCCTATACTTTCTGAGTCCAAATCTATCATTCAATCTTTTCACACTCCATTTTGGGACAAAGATGCTGAAAATAATGACTCTGAAATTATTTTTAAATTTTAGAAATTAGATGGACGAAATTCTTAATAAAAATCATCTATATACATCATAATTGTGGGTTATATTAGAGAGGTCATTGGTGGGTTGCACCGAACTCCACAATCTTTGGATTGGGCCACATTTTGTAGACCAATCAAACCACCACCGGACCACCACCTTGAGGTGAATTCTTCCTCCCTCTGTATTTTCATGCATACATACATTCACGAAATATTGAGGACAATGCATGAGATAAGTGTGGGGGGGTCTACTAACGTAGAGTTTTTTAGATTTTCTTTATTTTTTCACTTTTTTTAGGATATTTGTAGAAATCTTCCTTTTTGTATAGGATTTTTCCTTTCTTTAAAAAACTTTGTGAAATAAGAGACAAAATTTTGATCTATTTTTAAGAAGATTAAGATGATCTTAGAAACTAAGTAGACCTTAATTATGACATCTTAAGCCTAGTTGAAATAATGGATCTTATTTAAAATTATAGGTTAAGTAAGTGAGATTGGAGAGAGAATTTTATTTTGAATTTTTTTCTTTAGAGAGTATACACTTCACACTTACACATTTTTGAAATGAAAACAAAGACCTAAAATTCCATAAAGCAAAAATAAATAAAAAGAACAAAATTATATGGTATATATGAATAAAAAATCACTTATTAAAGCTGGATAACTATGCCTCAAGAATCATGATTATTCACGGCTAACAGAGGTTAAAAGAAACAAATAATCCCCTTAAATTTTGTGGCCTTTGTTTACTCGAGTCTTTAAGCCAGAGGGATGTTTTCTCATCGGTGCCCTAAGATCATCTAATTTGAGAGCCATCGGCTAAAGGTTTACTACACGAGTAAACTAAAAAGCCTAAAAAAACTAAGAGAAGAAAAAAAGACGGAACTATATAAATAAATGGCTTGATGGTTAGAGCTGAAATCCCAAAAATCTTCACTATCACAAACTTCATATTATCTAGGTTTTATGAAGGATAAAATATTCAATCTAATTTTGAATTCTTACCTTAATTGAACACAAGATGTTGCATATAGACTAAGTTTAAGGAAGCATAATTTTTGGTGGACTTATAATCTTAGATCGCTTAAATTTTTACAAAAATGTTTTTAAAACTTTTCTCTCTTTTGAAATGTGTTTTCAAAACACTAACTTTTATTTTTTTCTTCATGAATTTTGTGGTTGTAATCCGATGAAAATCCTCAGGAGACAAAACACCTCCTTTAGGGGAAACTTAGAGGTTTAACGGCTTGTTGCACACGCTCAGTGCAGTCGCGTCACCTGAGAAAGTGATGTAATAACATTTGTACTTTAGTTTTTTTTTCCTTGTTTTGCTCGAGACGAGCAAAAGATAAGTATGAGGGTATGATTAGTCTATAATTCAGCATTATCGTATCGCATTTTCCTATCATTTTATAAATAAAACATCACTTTTGAATCGTGTTTTCGTCTATTTTGCAGATAATCAAGAGTCCAAGGGCAAAGTCTTAAACTCAATTTTGGATAATTAAATCTCATTACTTAGAGGTCAAGCTAGATAGCTTCTAAAAGATACATTAGATGCAGAAGTTGGGCGCAAATCTAAAGAAAACCATATCCAAATACCCAAATCCAAGACCATCTAAAAGATCCTCAAAGCTAGGCAAAACCACAAAGCACAAACCAGGGCACTTGACCATGGTAATACAGTGGAACCGCGATTTTTCCCGCATTTCCGCGGCCATGTGGAGGATCCACCCGTCGATTTTTGACGCGTGGCCTCATCTCGCCTTCCAGATCCTTCTTCTGCCTATAAATACTGCATTTTCAGACCTGAGATGGGGTGATAGAGAGCTATAGGCTAGGAGTTTTTTTCATTCTAGTGTAGGTTAGTATAGTTTTTGTTCTTCTCTTTTCTTTTGTATTTTCATTTTATTTTTGATCTTGCAATAGAGCTGAGTTTGATTCAGAAGAGAGAAAGAGAGATCTTGTAATAGAGTGTGACACTCTATGTAAAGCTTCCTTCTTTTCTATTGTAATCTTCTCCATCTTCTACATGGTGCTTATTTAACTTTTCTTCTCATGACATCTAACTACTAACTTGCTAACCACTTACTTGATAATCCACATTGATCTAATAACCTCTACTAAGCCTTGCCCTTGCAGGAGCGATTAATGGTTCATGATGATGGATTCTAATATTCTAACATCTAGCCACTAACAAACTAACTTGCAATATTTTTTCATTTCATGCTCACCTCTACATGGTTTTGATGATCTAATTGTAGCTTGCATCAGAAAAACAATCTTATGTGCAATACCTTGAAAATCTCTTGAAGCCAAGGAATAGTGATGGTCAAGGATCCATGTGAGGCAACTATCACTAAGAGATAAGTATGTTAGTTGAGTAATTAGTAGTTTGTAGCCATAGATTTCTTTCATTGTTTTCCTTCTTTCTTTTTTACTTTGTCTTAAAAATCAATTTCAAAACTCTTTTATCATTTTTTTTATTGATGTTTCACTGCCTTCTTAGTTCACCATTATTTTCATCTTCTTCAAAACAATTTTCATCTTTTTTCTATTTTATTTTTAAACCCATTTTCTAAATCACTTCATTTTTCATTTCATTTCTATTTTTTTTTTAATTTACCAACTCCACAACCACTCCTCTATTTGTTTTCACAACTCCGTTTTCATTGCCTTCTCCACCTATCACTTTTAATTTTATTTTCTTTTTCTCTTTCTCTTTCTTTAACAAAGAAGAACTTGTTAACAAATATGTAAATAAGAACTGTTAATACTTCTATCGCCTCCCATCCTTATAGATTCGACCCGTATAGCCAATATGCTATAACAGAAGTATCGAGGAAGCCAAAGTACACACATTTTTACACTAATTTCAAAATACACATTTTCAAGTGCTGGTTTACCCCAATCATGATGCAAAAAAGTGAATCTGATAACCAACAATAAGGCTTGGTGGGTAGACACATGGGCTACCTGGCATATCTGCTCTAAGAAAATGCTATTCGCTAATTATCAAATACTAGAGCATGATGAGTAACTGTTCATGGACAACTCAGCCATCTCTAAGGTTGAGAGAAAGTGAAAGGTCATACTGAAGTGGACATCTGGGAAGAAACTCACTCTGAACGATGTGCTATATGTTTCAGATATCCGCAAGAATCTGATCTTCAGATCAATTCTTAGTAAAAAAATCTTTAGAATTGTTTTTGAACCAGATAAATTTGTACTTACTAAGAGAAGGGTGTATGTGGGCAAGGGTTATCTTGTTGATGGCTTTTTTAAGGCCAACGTTGCTGTTGTGGATAAAAAGTCCGTGTATCTGTACTCTAAACTCATAAATAAATGAAAAGCTTCTGTTTATTTTCTTGAGTCTCTTATGTTATGGTATGCTAGATTAGAACATATAAATTACAAATCTTTACAGAACTTGTCGAATGTAGGATATATTCCAAAACTCAAATTAGAAGAAATTTACAAGTGTGAGATATGTGTTGAGGCCAAGTTCGCGAAAAACTCCTTTCACTCAATTGATCGAAATACAGAACCGTTAGAGATAATTCATAGCGACTTGTGTGACTTGAAGTTTACGCTAACAAGAGACGGTAAAAATATTTTATTACTTTTATTGATGACTGTACAAGAACTATTATGTGTATCTTCTAAACAGTAAGGATGATGCAATGAGTTTGTTTATAACATACAAAGTCGAGGTTGAGAATCAACTCAACAAGAACATAAAGATTCTAAAATCTGATTGAGGCGGCGAATATAAATTAAATGAATTGAGTGAGTTATGTGCTAAGTTTGGTATAATTCATCTAACTACATCTCCATATACTCCTCAGCGGAATGAGATTGCTGAACGAAATAATAGAACTCTGAAGGAGATGGTCAATTCCATACTTGTAAGTTCTAGATTCACAGAATGGGGGAAGCTCTATTAACCTCAAGCTATATTCTAAAAACATTACCCCACAAGAGACTTGGTCTTATACCATTTGAGATATAGCATGAAAGGCCACCTTCCTACCATTACTTCAAAATGTGATGGTCCCTTGCAAAGGTATCGACACCACTACCTAAAAAGACTAAATTGGGATAAAAAATAATGGACTGTGTTTTCACAGCCTTGAATAATAGTTCCCATAGATTTCTGGTACACAAATCAAAAATACCTGATATTCATGTAAACATGATTATCGAATCCAGAGATGACATGTTTTTTGAAGATATCTTTCCGTACAAATGGGAAGAAGATAAGACTTCAGGATAAAAACACATGAAACAGTTTTCAGGGATGAAGTCAATGTGAAAGCTGAACCAAGAAGGAGTACGAGATTGAGAATCTCTAAATTCATTCATCCACACTTCATAGCATATACGCTTGAAAGTGAGCCTCAAACATATAAGAAGGCTATATCTACCTTAGAAGCACAAATGTGAAAAGAAGCGGTAAATAATGAAATAGAATCTATCCCAAGCAATCATGCTTGAGAATTGGCAAACTTGCCTCCTGACAGTAAACCAATTGAGAGTAAGTGCATTTTAAAAGAAAATTAAAACCCGATGGATCTATCGATAAGTACAAAGTTAGATTAGTAGCCAAGGGTTATCGACAAAAAGAAGTACTTGACTACTTCGATACTTATTCTCCAGTAATAAGAATAACGTTTTTAGATGTTAATTGTGATTGCAGCATTGCACAACTTAGATATCCATCAAATGGATGTTAAGAATGCATTCCTAAATAGTGAATTAAATGAAAAAAATATACGTGAACCAACCTGAAAGATTTATAGTCAAGAGCCAAGAATACAAAGTGTGTAAACTGCTCAAATTCTTATACGACCTAAAACATACTCCAAAACAATGGCTTAAGAAATTCGATGGTGTTATGATCAAAGATGGATTCACTATCAATGAATGTGACAAGTGTGTTTACACTAAATAGTTGGAATGCAAGTATCATTGTTTGTCTCTATGTAGATGATATGTTGATACTTGAGACTAATATTAGGGTTATTTAGTATACAAAAAGGATGATGTCTAACAACTTTGACATGAAGGATCTGTGGGTTGCTGATGTAATTTTAGAAATTAAAATCATTAGAACACCAGATGGAATTAATCTGTCTCAATCTCATTACATAGAAAGATGATAGAAAGATTCAAAGAATATGGAATAAAAGAGAATATAAATTATTTTCTCTCACACATCCTCCTTCCGAGAATACAGGAGCTGAAAAATGACAGTTGGAGTATTCTCAAATAATTGAAAGTCTAATATATTTAATGAATTGCACTAGACTTGAGATTGCTTACGCTGTTAGCAAATTGAGCAAATTCATTAGTAATCCTAGTGATGATCATTGAATTGCCCTACTATGAGTAATAGGCTATATATCTAACATCAAGGAATATGCCTTGCTATATGAAAAGTATCCACCTGTACTTGAAGGGTACAACGATACAAATTGAATTGCAGATTCTGAGGAATCAAAATCAACCAGCGGATACATCTTTACTCTCAGAGGCAAGGTGGTATCTTGGAAATTCTCCAAACAAACTTGCATAGCCCATTCTACAATGAAATCAGAATTTATAGCCTTGGATAAATCTGGAGAAGAAGCAGAATGGCTTTGACAAGTTATTGAGGATATACCACTGTGGCCTAAACCAGTGCTCACCATATGCATTCACTGCGATAATCAAGCAGCGATATCTATGGCACAAAACTTTTTGCACAATGGTAAGTCTAAACACATCCATTATAGACATAACATCGGTAGTTGCTCTCAAATGGTGTTATCTCTATTGACTTTGTGTCATCTAAGGATAACCTATCGGATCCGTTTACTAAAGATTTAAGTGGAGAGCATATAAACTGCGCATCAAAGAGAATGGGGCTAAAAGCCCAACCATACCGAGTTAGCTTAATGGAAATCTCTCTTACCGACTGGAGATCCCACAGACTAAGTTCAAGAGGAAAAACTAGTTATGATTGACTATGCGAGTAAGCACTTAGGAGCTTGACTCTAACCTATTCCTATGGTGCAGCCAAGTATTTTCTACAATTTGATTTAGAATAAGCTTAATGCTTGATGCTTTTATCTTGGGATAGAGTAGACTACTCTTAATGGGACAATCAACTATGTGAGTATAGAGCTGGGTCAGTGATTAGTCTGTAAAACTGCATATTTCATACCACATCTTCACATTTATTTAATATTAAATTCTGCTAATAATATCTCTCTTGCATGTTTCTAAGTTCATGGCATGAAAAGAAGAAGAAGACCCAAAATCACCATTTAATTGGTGATTAAAGGCCTACAAAAAATATTGACTTTGGAAGTGATTCTGTCAAAATCAGAGACCCAAAACCAAAAACCGGGACATCCAACCGACAGGGGGACAGGAGGGGATAGCGCAACATGCGGCGCGACACTGGAAGCCACCCTATGGCCGTGGAAACGCGGCCATAGCCGCGTTTCCGCAGCTCCTTTGTGGAGCCGCACGCCAAGATTTGACGCGCGGCTCCGTACAGTACCCTGGTTCCCCCTTTTGCCTATAAATACCCTGGGGTTTTTCTAGAACTAGGGAGAGGAGTTTTTGAGTAGTTTTTAGGTTAGTTTTAGGGTTTTTCTTTTCATGTTGTAGTTTAGTTTAGTTTTGGTTACTTCTTCATCTTCCTCCTCCATTGTATTTTCCATTTCTTGTAGATCTTGTAATAGAAGAGAGAGTGGTACATGCTTGGAATGCAAGAGTGCTTATAACAGAATGTGACAATCTATGAAAGGTGCTCTCTTTACCTCTCTTTGTTTTCTTCTCTCTAACTCCTTTTACATATGTAGCTAACTTTTCTCTCATGGAAACTAACTACTAACCACTAACTAGTCTAACTTCTTATTTGATAATCCACATGAATCAATAGCCTCTACTTGGCCTTACTCTTGTAAGAGCCATTGATGGCTCATGATGATGGATTTTAACACTCTAACATCTAAATCTCTAACAAGCTAACATTACTTTATTTCATGCTTGCTCTTACTGGGGTTTGATGATTTAAGTGTAGCTTGCACTTGTTGGTTGAATTTGGATGTGAAAGTTAATATATGAGCCATGCTTTGTAACGCTCTTGAACCAAGGACTAGTGATGGCTAATGATACATGTGAGGTAACTATCACTAAGAGTTTAGCATGTTGGTGGAGTCATTAGTAGTTAGTAGTCATGAGCTTTCTTTCTTTTTCACTTAAATACTAAAAATCACAAATACATTCTTTTCTATGTTTCCCTCTTCTTCGTCTTTTACCGTACATCTTTTCATTCTTTATTTTCCTTTCTTTTCATTCTTTCAAACATTGAAGAACCGTCAACACACACGTGAACATACCGTATAAGCTTCTATCGCCTCCCGTCCTCGTGGATTCGACTCTTTTTAGCCTCTATGCTATAACGGAAGTATCGAGGAAGCCAAAGCACACACACTTTAAATCTTCACTTCAAAACATACACTTTTTGTGCGCGATTTTCCCTCGATCAAATTTTGGCACCATTGCCGGAGATGGGAACAGTTTGATTTCACGTTTTTGTTAACTTTTCTTCTATATTTTTTGGTGTGCAGGTTAAAGTTTTAGCATTGCAGAGGTCCACACTTGCTCTAGTGTGGTTGGGTAAATTCTTATATATTCTTATATTCTGCTGCTAGTTTTTGTTTATATTACCTGAGCAGTGTAATAACTTAAGAACTAAAATACGAAAATTGGATGGTTTAAAACGGTTTAAACATTTGCATCTAGGCACGTGTCAATTTTTATTCCAATATACTATATTTTGTTCATGCGTTGTTGTGATCTTGATGGAGGTGTACATATTGCATAGCATATAGTTAGGACAAACACGTGGGTGATTTACTCTCTTTGTGTGTTCATTCTTATTTATATTGTACACTTGCACGAATTGAACTTAAGGGCAAAACCCAAAACAACATAAGATGGGGAAGTCATTACCCTCCCTTAACCCAAAAATCACCTCCTCACTCATACAACCCAAGCCTAAATAAAATTTGCTAGATGATCGGGGGAAAACCGCGCACAAAAAATGTATGTTTTGAAGTTAAGATTTAAAGTGTGTGTGCTTTGGCTTCCTTGATACTTCCGTTATAGCATAAAGGCTAAAACGAGTCGAATCCACAAGGACGGGAGGCGATAGAAGATTTACCGGTTGATTCACGTGTTTGTTAAAAGTTCTTCAAAGTTTTAAAGAATCAAAAGAAAAGAAAGCAAAGAATAAAAAGAGAATTATGATGAAACACAAAGAAGTGGGAAACACTGAAAAGAATGTATTTGTGATTTTTGTTGTATTTCTAAAACAAAGTGAAAAAGAAAGAAAACTCATGGCACTAACTACTAATGACTCACCAACATGCTAACCTCTTAGTGATAGTTGCCTCACATGTATCATTGGCCATCACTAGTCCTTGGTTCAAGAGCGATTCAAAGCATGACCCATATGTAACTCATCACAACCCAACTCATCAAACAAGTGCAAGCTACACTTAAACCATCAATACTATAGAAAAGTAAGCATGGGGTAAAGTAATGTTAGCTTGTTAAGGGTTAGGAAGTTAGAGTGTTAGATCCATCATCATGAGCCATCAATGGCTCTTACAAGAGCAAGGCCAAACCGAGGCTATTAGATTCATGTGGATTATCAAATAAGAAGTTAGCAAGTTAGTGGTTAGTAGTTAGTTACTATGAGAGAAAAGACTAGCTAAACATGTAAAAGAAGTTAGATAGAAAACAAAGAGAGGTAAATAGAGCACCTTTCATAACTTGTCACCTTCTATTACAAGCACTCTTGCATTCCACTCATGTATCACTCTTGTAATCACCTAGAGGGGGGGTGAATAGGTGACTAGCTAATCTGAAAAACACCTAGAGGGGGGTGAATAGGTGCAAGTGCTAATCTAGTGAACTAAATGCTCTAAATGCAGAAGCTTAAAACAATTCTTGCAACACACTTAATACAACACACAAGGGTAGCCGAATTCCCCGTGAAGGGCTCTGGACTAACTCCTCTTGATTCCACTTGAATGGGTTGAGGTGCTATATGAAGCTCTTGTGGTTAAGTATAAGTGAGGCACACACACAAGCAAGCCAAGCATATAAGGATGAACAATATAAAAGATGCAAGGCAACACAAGCAATATATGATATGAATGAATGAATGATGCTTTGCACAAAGTAAAGAGAGAGAAAGTAAAGAGACAATGGATCAAACGCAAACACAAAGATATGTTTCGAGGTTCGAGCCCCTAGCTCTACATCCCCGCCTACACCACCGTGTAGGATTTCCAATCCACTATCTCCCACCGAGGGAACCTCTACCGAAGAGGATTTGTTACAACAATAGGAGTACCAAACTCCTCTCTCAAACACCGCCTCACAACCGAGGGGTAGGCCCGTAGCCAAACAACAACCAACACCTCTACTGAAGAGGGTTTACAAACCAAACTCCACCTCTCACTAGAGGGAGCAAACCACAAGCCTCAACCTCTACCAAAGAGGGAGCAAACACCAACCCAATACAACAACCTCAACCTCTACCAAAGAGGGAGCAACTCAAGAAATCAAGGGTTTACAACAAGTGGTATATCTCAACCACAAACCTCTTTCCTTTTCCACAAAACAAGATCCTAATGGATTAGGATAGAAGATAGGGCTCAAGTGGAAAAACTAGGTGTTTGGAAAACAAAGACTCAAAGAAAAATACTTGGGAAAATTCTTGTAAAAGATAGAAAATGAAAGCCAAGACAAATCTCCCAAAATTCTCTTTTCTTTGATTTTTCCAAAAACCTAAAACAAATAAGATTGGAAGTTTAAAGCCCAAAACACTTTTGAAAACTTGTTTTAAACTCTGGGGAAACTGTAATTTTTCTCTTGTAAAAACCTTGGCCAAAATCTCAAAGAATTGGGGTTTATATACGCCCATCAGAAAACTAGCCGTTAGGCTGATGTGGCAGCCTGACAGGCTACCGGTAGGCCGGCCCGGCCGACCGCCAACAGTCAGAAATGTGACCGTTGGGGCAACCCGGTCGACCGCCCGGTCGACCCAAATAAACAGAGAGCACTGCTCTCAGGTCCGGTCGGCCGCCTGGCCGACCGTCCCTGTGGCTGCCAAACGTGCACAGGCTTGTGCATGTCGGTCGACCCCAAGGGTCGACCGGCCTCTGGTGCGGTCGACCCGTGCGGTCGGCCGACCTGGCCTGTCAGCCACTGTTCTGGGACAGAAACACATGTTAAAAATATTTTAGAAAATCTTTTATCTCTTTCAAAATTACCATAAAAATTGTTTTACCATTTTACTTTGATAAACAAACTTGTGATAAAAATTCCAAGACATATATCAACATATTCAATCATTTTTGTGTCTTGCAAGTTTTATCAAAAACCAACACTTGTATTTTTATCAAACTTGATTTTTCAATACATGAATAGGAAAGTCAAAATAAGTTTGTTTAAAAGTTAAGCATGCATGTATAGAATGAAACAACTATACATATATCAATTAAACTTGTTTTGATCAACTATTCATGAAAACCAGAAACCAAACATAAAACGTGTGTGTTATGTGCACTTGAGCATATCAACTATACTAAGCTTTACAGATGGATCTAAACACACTATCTAAACTAGGATACCTAAGTCTCCTTGACGATCTCCATCTTCAAGTAGACCCGATTCAAAACTCCATCCATGGGCTAGGCAAAGTGTGATCTTGAAGCTTGAGCCCTGGAATCACTATGGAAAGCTTCTAAACTCCTTGTAGAAGCTAATCACCAACTAATATCTTGCTAATAGATCTGAAACTTAAACTCACAAGAATATTAGTAAACATAACTACATGAGTTAATCATCATCAAAACTAGAGTGGAAGGCCTTTGGGCCAACATAATCTAATGGACAATAATGCGGAATTAAAACTTATTTAATGCAAACTAAAACTTCTTAAACTAAACACCAAGTATAACACAAGAGTGTAGCCGGATTCCCCGTGAAGGACTCTGGACTAACTCCTCAAGATTCCTCTAAATAAGAGTTGAGGTGCCGCGTTGGCTCTCTTGGTTGAATACAAGTGTTAGCAAACAATCCCCAAGCATATAACAATTAAGCACACAATATATATCAAGCATATAAAGTTAAAGACAATATGAGCATGCAAGATATAAACAAGTAAGAGATAGAGAGAGAGCAATCGCAAACACGGGATATTTGTTTCGAGGTTCGAGCACACTTGCTCTACGTCCCCGCCTTCAACACTTGAAGGATTTCCACTAAAAACCAATCCCACCGGATCACTCGGTGCCGCAACACCTACAAGGAGTTCTCACTAGAACTCTTGGACTCTCTAGTCCCTTCACTCGTTCCCGCAAGAACTACACACCGCAAGCCCACTAGCTCACCGAGGTCGCACCTCAAACCCCGAGTTCTCACTAGAACCCGAAAAATCGCGAACACACAAGTCTGCCTCCTCAAAACAAAGATGAAGTCTTTGGTGATCACAACACTTTGATCACCTAAAAACAATCTCACAATAACACTCCTATAGGATGAATATATCAATGGATAGCTCAAGTGTTTGTGAGAAAAACAAGGATTGAAATTGTGGTGGAAAACACAAGAATCACTTTGAAAACACTCTTGATAAACTTTCCTTTTGGATTGAAAATATTTGCTCTCAAACTAGTGGAGAAAACCTCTTAATAGAGTAGGAAAAACTATCTTTAAAACTCTCCAAAAATCTTAGCTAAAACAGCCCAAGGAAGCCCCTTTAAATAGGCCTCTCAAAAAACTAGCCGTTGGGGCAAAATCAGCAGCCCAGACGGCTGTCGGTCGACCGGCCCGGTCGACCGCCAACGGTCAGATTTCTGACCGTTGGAGCCTCGGTCGACCGGCCCGGTCGACCGCGGCCTGGAACAGAGAGCAGAGCTCTCTGCCGGTCGACGGGTCGGTCGACCGGCCCTCCAGCCAGAACTAGCGTGCACGTCTGTGCACGTCGGTCGACCGACTCCTAGCTCGGTCGACCAGTCCGATCGACCGGCAGAAGCCAGAACAGGGATTTATAGGTAATGAAAACTTGGCATTTTGACTCAAATAAAATCCCATAAAATCTCTTAAAATCTCTTAAAATCTACAAAAATAGTTTTAGTATTATACTTTGATAAACAAACATGTTTGAGTAAAATCAAGACATGTTACAAACATTTTGAACTATTTTTGTAACTTAGAAATTTTGGCATAAAACAAAAATCGTATTTTTCGAAATTGGTATTTTCAAAACTTCTCCAAATACAAAAACAAGATATTTTAAACACTTTTAAAGCATAGAATGTATGGATATGATCCACTACACATACATGATGAAATATCTATGTTTTTGACAATAAAACACTAAAGTGGTTTTGGTTAAAACATATATACTTGAAACCAAAAACCAAACCGGTATTTTTCCAAATGAAAAGTCTTTTATATTTTCCAAAATAAAAATTCTTTTATGAAAACACAATTAAATCTTATGTGTGAGTGTATGCGGTATACTTGAGCAATCCATCAACTATTCTATCCTTTACATTTTATCTAAAAAAATCTTAACAAAACAAACCTAAACAGAAGTCTTCTCTTGAAGTCTTCACTTGAAGTCTTCTCATCTTCTTGACTTGGTCCAAATATGATCCAAAGAGTTAGATTCATCTTGAGTACTTGATGTGGTCTTGATGCATAGGCTCTTGAATCAAACCGTGCTACCTCCAAAACTTTGACTTTAAATCCTTTGTTGAAGCTAAACACCAACTAAGATCTTGATCATAAATCTAAGACTAATTAAATACAAGATCATTAGTACTATAACTACATGAGTTGATCATCATCAAAACTAGAGTGATGGGCCTTTGGGCCAACAATCTCCCCCTTTTTTATGATGACAAAACTCATGGAGTTATATATGCATGGATTAAAGTAAAGCTTCAAATAAGCTCCCCCTTAACTCATGCATCACAATAAACAAATAGATATGGCAATAAGGCGCATAAAACTAAACAAATATGTATGCAAACATAAGGAGATAAACTTGCCAATCAAGCATAAAACTCATCAAATTCTTTTCTCTTTTTTGCAAACACAAAACAATATGCATAAACAAGAAATCTTTCTCATGCATATATACTAAAATACTTCTCCCCCTTTTTTGTCAATCATCAACAAAGGGGTTAAAGCAAACACAAAACAATGTTCTCCCCCTCTTTGTTAGAAACAAAAAAAAAATCAACAAAGGGGTGAACTCAAATCAATCAATAAAAGATATATGCGATATGCATCCATGAAGAGGAAGACGCTAAATTAACTTTCCTACATATATGCATTACATGAAGAAGGGATGACAAGCCCTAACTCACATAACACATAATATGTAATGCATAAAAGGAGATGTGAAGTTCCCCCTACACACGTGTACCGCATAAAGAAGAGTTGTCAAGCTCTTCAATATAAGATACACTCAACATGAATCTATATGTAGAAGAGATGTTAAGCTCCCCTTGCATATAGGCAATACATATCAAAACATTTGAAATCAAATTTTATAATACTAAAACAAATTTTACGATATCATATATAAACAAAATTTTATGATATCAATTGCAAATAAAACATATCAAAACATTTTTATACCAAATTGTAATCAAAAACATTTTTTAAGATACAAATTGTACCTAAATATAAATTTTGAATTTCCTTAAATTAAGATATCACAAGATATAGGTACCATATGAAGTAGGAAATTTGTGATATCAAGGAAATTGAAACATTTTTGTATTTTGATACCAATGAAAAATATGGATACCAATTGAAATAAATAGATCAATAGATACCAATTAAAGTATATTGATACCAATTGAAATAAGTAGTTCAATAGATGCCAATTAAAATATATTGTACATTTTGATATCAATAAAAAAATATCAATTGAAGAAAATGCATAAGCTTATATAAAAAGTATCAATTGAGAAATCAATTGAAAAACAAGATTTGAATTAGGCTTAGCATAAACATACTTTGTGCTTTAAACATGTAAATATCTAGTAAAGCAAGCACTACCAAATGAAGAATAAATAACTAGTTAAATTAATTTTTGAAAAACTAGTTAAAGATCATTCAAAACATGAAATCAAATCATATGTATTTCATGAATCATATCAAATACACAATAGTTGACACTCAAAATCGATAAAGCTCAAAATTTCTCATGAAAACAATGTCATGAGTAAACAAATGAAATGTGAATGCACAATAATCATGTAAGTAGCATTTTTCATGAAAATAGTCAATTAGGTTCAAAACAAACATGAATATTATTTAAAAAAAATTTAATTAATTTTTTTATTAAAACTAAACTTCAAGGTATATGTATGTCTAATCAAAACTTAACAATATGCATACATATCCCAAACATAAAAAGAGTCCATAATGTAAATTGCATGAAGGCAAATGAATCAAGGGGTATACATGTATATTTATTAGATTTGAAATAAAAATTACATATACATGAAGTAAAACATGTAAATAGGCAAAACAAGTGTAAATGAGAAAATCATCAAAACTAGGCTATACATGTGCATATACTGAGTACAAATGTGCAATGAAGTGCAAACATATATAAATCAAATGTTGCTCACTACTTGTACACGTATAAATAAAAGTTTTAATGGAATCTACATCTAACCATGTATTTACCACATGAAGCACAAAACATGAACATGCTAAAGAAATCATCAATGAAAAGCATGTAAACTAAAATAGGAGTTTAGAGATAGTTACCAACACATGAACTATACTCTAAATCTCTAAAACATGGTGGTCGTCCCACCAAACCTCCTTGATAGCGGTGCATCAAATGTGTGTCCATCAAGTCCATGTGCATCCACTACCAAGGCACCAAATCTCTCATGTCTTGTGAGAGCCCGCACCTACATCAAATATAAAATGTGGGGATTTTGGTACCCATTTTCTTTTGGGTCCATGAGGGTTAGCATTATAAGGAACCCAAACTTTCTTGTTAGCAAAATTTAAAGATTTTATTCTATCATAACAAAATCTTGCTAAATAGCCTTTGCGGCCACAATGGGTACACTTGTACACTCTAGGATGCATATGTGTATGAGAGTGGTCATGACGTGCAAAGTGTGCATATGCATGATGTGGGTGATGTGCATGAACATGTGAAGCTGGTTTCTTTGAAAATAAAGACTCCAATCTAGAATGGTTAAAAACACATTTGCTCAAAGTTGAGCTCAAACAATCCATTTTATTTTTCAAAAAGTTGATCTCATTTTGATTAATAGTGGCATGTAAAGCATGGTGAGAATGATTTTTCTTATTCTTTTTGGAAACATTTTCTTTTTCTTTTTCAACAATTTTTCTTTTCAAAGAAGTGTTTTCATTTAAAGCAATCTCTTTTTGTTTTTCCACCAAAACAATCTTATTTTTCAAAGTAGTATTTCCTTCACAAAGATCATTCAATTTAGAAAGCAAGGAAACATTTTCATTTTTCAAAATTTCATTTTCTTTTGAAATATTTTCAAATTTATTTTGAAAAGAATCTTTTTCTTTTAACAAACAATCAAATTTCTTTTTCAAATTCTTGTTATCCTTTTTAATCATGTCATATTTTTCTAAGAGTTGTTGACAAAATGATGCAAGTTCATTATATGACATATCAACATCCTCTTCTATCTCGGATTCGGTGTTTACCTCAAGGGGGTTATCCCCTTGGACCATGTAGCACACGTTGGAAGCTTCACTTCAAACATCCGAGTCGCTCCCCGCATAATATTGTTCCTTTTCGCCAAGAGAGATCAAAGAGTTTCATACTACAAAAACCGAATCAAGATTAGCAACCCTAGATAAATAATCATCATTTAGGGTAGATCTTAAAGCATGTAGGGCTTTTGTATTAGCCTCAATATTTTTTCCATTTACACAATAAGAATCTTTTATAGTGGCAAAATAAACATGAATACCTAGGGCTTTGAGGTACAAAGACATCTTAACCTTCCAAGTTTGGATGTTAAGAATATCAAAAGTGGGAGGTTACATGAAATCCATGGTGTGTGTACAAATATTGTGATTAGCTATAAAATGAGGATCTTTAACTCAAGGTTGTAAGACCCAAATCAAGAGCACGTGGCTCTGATACCAATTGTAATCACCTAGAGGGGGTGAATAGGTGACTAGCTAATCTAATGGACAATAATGCGGAATTAAAACTTATTTAATGCAAACTAAAACTTTTAAACTAAACACCAAGTATAACACAAGAGTGTAGCCGGATTCCCCGTGAAGGGCTCCGGACTGACTCCTCAAGATTCCTCTAAATAAGAGTTGAGGTGTCGCGTTGGCTCTCTTGGTTGAATACAAGTGTTAGCAAACAATCCCCAAGAATATAATAATTAAGCACACAATATATATCAAGCATATAATGATAAAGACAATATGAGCAAGCAAGATATAAACAAGTAAGAGATAGAGAGAGTAATCGCAAACACGGGATATTTGTTTCGAGGTTCGAGCACACTTGCTCTACGTCCCTGCCTTCAACACTTGAAGGATTTCCACTAAAAATCGATCCCATCGGATCACTCGGTGCCGCAACACCTACAAGGAGTTCCCACTAGAACTCTTGGACTCTCTAGTCCCTTCACACGTTCCCGCAAGAACTACACACCGCAAGCCCACTAGCTCGCCGAGGCTGCACCTCAAACACCAAGTTCTTACTAGAACCTGAAAAATCGCGAATACACAAGTCCGCATCCTCAAAACAAAGATGAAGTCTTTGGTGATCACAACACTTTGATCACCTAAAAACAATCTCACAATAACACTCCTATAGGATGAATATATTAATGGATAGCTTAAGTGTTTGTGAGAGAAACAAGGATTGAAATTGTGGTGGAAAATACAAGAATCACTTTGAAAACACTCTTGATAAACTTTTCTTTTGGATTGGAAAATATTTGCTATCAAACTAGTGGAGAAAAGCTCTTAATAGAGTAGGAAAAACTATCTTTAAAACTCTCCAAAAATCTTAGCTAAAATAGCCCAAGGAAGCCCCTTTAAATAGGCCTCTCAAAAACTAGCCGTTGGGGTCAAATCAGCAGCCCAGACGGCTGACGGTCGACCGGCCTGGTCGGCCGCCAACGGTCAGATTTCTGACCGTCGAGCCTCGGTCGACCGGCCCGGTCGACCGGGGCTTTCCAGAGAGCAGAGCTCTCTGGACGGTCGACCGGGTCGGTCGACAGAACTGGCGAGCACGTCTGTGTACGTCGGTCGACTGACTCCTAGCTCGGTCGACCGGACAGGTCGACCGGCAGAAGCCAGAACAGGGATTTATAGGTAATGAAAACTTGGCATTTTGACTCAAATAAAATCCCATAAAATCTCTAAAAATCTACAAAAATAGTTTCAGTATTATACTTTGATAAACAAACATGATTGAATAAAATCAAGACATGTTACAGACATTTTGAACTATTTTTGTAACTTAGAAATTTTGGCATAAAGCAAAAACCGTATTTTTCGAAATTGGTTTTTCCAAAACTTCTCCAAATACAAAAATAAGATATTTTAAATACTTTTAAAGTATATAGTGTATGGATATGATCCACTACACATACATGATGAAATATCTACGTTTTTGACAATAAAACACTAAAGTGGTTTTGGTTAAAACATATATACTTGAAACCAAAAACCAAACCGGTATTTTTCTAAATGAAAAGTCTTTTATATTTTTCCAAAATAAAAATTCTTTATGAAAACACAACTAAATCTTATGTGTGAGTGTATATGGTATACTTGAGCAATCCACCAACTATTCTATCCTTTACATTTTATCTAAAAAAAAAATCTTAACAAAACAAACCTAGACACAAGTCTTCTCTTGAAGTCTTCACTTGAAGTCTTCTCATCTTCTTGACTTGGTCCAAACATGCTCCAAAGAGCTAGACTTCTCTTGAGTACTTGATGTGGTCTTGATGCATAAGCTCTTAAATCAAACCGTGCTAGCTCTAAAACTTTGACTTTAAATCCTTTGTTAAAGCTAAACACCAACTGAGATCTTGATCATAAATCTGAGACTAATTAAACACAAGATCATTAGTACTATAACTACTTGAGTTGATCATCATCAAAACTAGAGTGTTGGGCCTTTGGGCCAACAACTCTTTCTCCTAATACAAGATCTAAAACAAAATGGAAAATACAATGGGGAAGAAGAAGAACTAACCTAACTTAAACTAAACTACAACATGGAAATGAAACTACTCCTAAAACTCTGCATATCTCCAACTCTGGAACCCCAGGGGGGTTTTATAGGCACCAGGGAAGAGGGGGGCCATGGGACAAACCCTGGCCTGAAGCGCGGCCGCGTTTCCGCGGCCCTACTGGGACCGCGCACGCGGCGCTTCGAGCCGCGCGCGGTTCCGTCTATCTCCTGTCAGGTTCTGTGCCCGGTTTGGTTTTGCAGGCCCAAGTTTTGACAAATCAGCTCCTCTAGGTCAATGGCTATTCTTGTAGGCCTTTAATCACCCATTAAATGGTGATTTAAGGTCTTCTTCTTCATTGCACACCATGGACCTAGAATCAAGCGAGTAAAGCTTTATTAGCCGAATTTAATATGAAATCAATGTGAAGATGTGATACAAATTATTCAAAATTAGAGACTAATCACACCCCCACACTTATCTTTTGCTCGTCCCGAGCAAAACAAAAATCTAAGGAATTATTACACCACTTTCGCAGGTGATGCGATTGCACTGAGCATGTGCAACAAGCCGTTAACCCTCTAAGTTTCCCCTAGAGGAGGAGTTTTGTCTCCTGAGAGTTTTTAACGGATTACACCCACAAAATCCATAAAGAAAGAAATCAAATATTAGTACTTTGAAAACGCTTTTTGAAATAGAAAAAAGTGTTGAAGTATTTTTGCGAAAATATAAGTGATTCAAGGTCATAAGTTAACCAAAAATTGTTCTTTCTTAAACTAAGTCAAAATGTAAAAAATCTTGTTATAATGTAAGAATTTAAAATTTAATTGACTTTTTGATCTTTCATAAAATTCTTAGAAAAATATGCACTTTGTGAACAGTGAAGGTTTTTGGGATATCGACTCTAACTTTCATGCCATTTATTTATATTATATATTTATATTTTTTTTTCTTCTTCTTCTTTTTTTCTTCCCTTAGTTTTCTTAGGCTTTCTTATTTACCCGGAAAGTGAGCCTTTAGCTGGTGACTCCCAAACCAGATGGTCTTAGGGTACCAGATGAGAAAACATCCCTCGGACTTAAGGACTCGAGTAAACAAGGCCACAAAATTAAAGGGGATTATTTATTTTTGTCCACCGTTTTAGGTGTGAATAATCATGCTTCCTGAGGCATAATTACCCAACTTCAATAAGTGATTTTATTTATCATATATATATATATATTTAATATATTTTTATGACATTTCCAGTCTTTGTTTCGATCCCAAAAATTGTGTAAGTGTGGTGTGCATAAATCTAAGGCAAAAAATTCAAGATCAAATTATCTTTTCAATGTTACTTTCTTATCCTATAATTTAGACAAGATCTATTATTTTGACTTGGTTTAAAATTTCATAATTTTAGGTCTTCCTAATTCCTAAGATAATCTTAATTTTCTTAAAAATAAATCAAAACTATTTCTCTTAATTCAAAAAATTTTGTAACAAGAAAAGAAAAGATTTTATATAAAAGATTTTTATTTTTGTTTAATTAAAAAGAAGTGCAAAAGAAAGAAAATATGAAACTAACTACATTAGTAAACCCTCCCCACACTTATCTCATGCATGGTCCTCAATGCATCGTGAATGTGTAAATACATGAAACAAATGGAGAGGGAAGGAAGATTACCTCAAGGGGGTGGCTCTGGTGGTGGTCGGATTGGGCCAAGCGTGGCGACCCAATCAAGATATCGTGGATCTTCCAGAAACCCACCAGTTACCTCTCTAACATGACCCAATAAAAGAATGATGGATTGAATGGTCTTATTGAAAATTTTATCCCCATCTAATTTCCAATTTTCAAAAATAATGACTGAGTCATTTTCTTCAACATTCTTGTCCAACAATGAAGTGTGATTTTGAGAGATGACTCAAATGGAACAAGAACAAAAACCGATACCGATTCGGGAAGTTGACTCAGATCAAGTCGAGAGTCAACAATGAGAGTCAAAATTGGTTCAAAAATAGGGTCCAAACCAAAGAATTGATGTTCACACACTTTCCCCAACAATGAAGTGTGATCATAGGAGATTGGTGATTTCATTTCACGGTGTACTGGTACAGGATTCAGTGTTGACTCTGGAATAGAGAAAAAATCTGATAAAGATACCGGGGTCATTATTGAATCAAAAAGTGAAAAGGAATCGCCAACTTGAGGTTCAGGATCACTTTCAGGTTCGATTTCAATTTCAGGAAAGGGATAACTTGCCAGAATGTCCAGGCGATTTTCATAACTTGGAGTTTGGTCAAGTTCAAATGTGTGTTCTGAAATTGAATCTAGATTCCCAAAATGACATGATTCTTGGGTCCAATCAGTAGAGTTAGGGATATAAGGATCGGTCAAAGGTTGACAAGAAAGACTTTTCTCGCTCTCATTGATCAATTCGCTCATAAGTGAGTCTAACCTACTGATAGGGCGGGTAATAGAATTTGGATTTGGAATCATGTCTTTCATACTCTTTGCAATTGGTTCTTCGTGAAAAGATGAGTATGGAAGTCGATTTTGGAAATTATGGTGAAATTGTGAGTCCATTGGATTTTATGATTGCTGCTCAGACTCATGCAAGGGTTCTATACTCAAGTCCAGTATTGATGGTTGTTCATTTTGAATAGGTGATACTGGAAAAGATGAGTAGGACTCTTGAAAATTTGATTGAGATGAGGAGTCCAATATGTTTTGCATTCTATCACAAAAGACTTCCAAACGCTTTTCTAGCTCAATTTCTTCTTCAATTGGATGCTCTAGAAAAGGAGGATGCGGAGTTTGATGTAGGAAGGATTGTGAATTGAGCAAATTTTGCATTTGTTATAGGGACTCTTCTATACTCCTTTCCAAATCAGATTTTTCTTCAGATGGTGGAACAGGAAAAGGAGTATATGAACCAAAATTGGGGAATGAACTTTGTGAAAATTATGGATAAGGCGGTTGAAAATTTGACTCGGGGGAGGTGAATCCCCATGAACTCTGTGAAGAGTTGAAATTATTTTGAAAATTATAGTCATAATATTGAGGGTACAGGTCATATTGATTCGGATAATCCCAACCCGGCATATATGGTTAGTTCATGTTGTATATAGCCGGGTCGGAGTTATCCGAGTCAAATGAGGTCGGAGTGAAATATGGATTCATATCATGATTGAAAGAATTATTGTTGTTAAAATCTATTTCACAATTTACAAAAAAAGAAAACAAACACAACAAACAAACAAACAAAGAAAAAGAAAACAAGTGTATGCTAGGGTTGACTTAGACCTAGACGACTCCAAAATGGTTAGACTGTCCACGGGGGGTCTACTGTCGGAAGCTGACCACGAGTTAATCGGCCAGGTAGGGGCAAGATCAGTGGGAGGTATCCGTGCCGGAGCAACGGGCCTAATCATGCCAAACCACCATTCTTCGAAGTTTCTCCTCTCAATCCCCAACCTTAGACACCGATTTAGGAAGAGTCAAATTCTAACAACTTTCCCCTTAGGTCAATCTCCTAAATGAGTCCGAGATGTCCCTAGGGGCAACGTCTAGCAATTTTTATTAAGGCTTGGGTTGTGTGAGTGGGGAGGTGATTTTTGGGCTAAGAGAGGGAAATGACTCCCCACCTTATATTGTATTGGGTTTTGCCCTTAAGTTAAATTAGTGCAAGTGTGCAATATAGATAAGATGAACACAAAAAAGCGAGTAAATCACTGAAGTGTTTGTCCTAACTATATGCAATGCAATATGTACACCTCCTATCAGTATCACAACAACATAAGAATAAAATACAGTATATTGGAATAAAAATTGACACGCGCCTAGATGCAAATGTCTAAACTGTTTTAAAGCATCCAATTTCTGTATTTTAGTTCTTACAATTATTTACAGTGTACATGTAATATAAACAAAAATTAGCAGTAAAATATAAAAATGTACAAGAATTTACCCAACCACACTTGAGCAAGTGTGGACTTCTGCAATGCTAAAACTTTAACCTGCACACCAAAAAACAAAGAAGAAAATTTAACAAAAATGTGAAATCAAACCGTTCCCATCCCCGGCAACGGCGCCAAAATTTGATCGGGGGAAAACCACGCACAAAAAGTGTATGTTTTGAAGTTAAGATTTAAAGTGTGTGTGCTTTGGCTTCCTCAATACTTCCGTTATAGCATAAAGGCTAAAATGAGTCGAATCCACAAGGACGGGAGGCGATAGAAGATTTACCGGTTGATTCACGTATTTGTTAAAAGTTCTTCAAAGTTTTAAAGAATCAAAAGAAAAGAAAGCAAAGAATGAAAAGAGAATTACGGTGAAACACAAAGAAGTGGGAAATATTAAAAAGAATGTATTTGTGATTTTTGTTGTATTTCTAAAACAAAGTGAAAAAGAAAGAAAACTCATGGCACTAACTACTAATGACTCCACCAACATGCTAACCACTTAGTGATAGTTGCCGCACATGTATCATTGGCCATCACTAGTCCTTGGTTCAAGAGCGATTCAAAGTATGACCCATGAAATACACCTAGAGGGGGGGTGAATAGGTGTAATTGCTAATCCAATGATCTTTTTAAACTTAATTGAATGAGTGATGCAACGATCTCTCAAACCACGACTAAGAGCCGAATACCCCGTGAGAGGTTCTGAACTCCTTCCTCCCAATTCCCCTTAAAAATGGGTTAGAGGTGCGCAATGCAACGTGTTTTATGAGATATGATCGAACAAGTAAAGAATGAAATGCTATGATGAAATACACACAATCAACAACACAAGTAAAATAAACAAGAGAAGATTGCACAAAGAAAAGGGTTAGTTCTCAAGCAAATAATTGAAGACAATATAAAGCAAGAGAAATAGTAAGCAAGAATAACGCAAGGCAATCGCAAACACAATTGATTTGTTTCGAGGTTCGAGCCACCGCTCTAGTCTCCGCCTTCACCTCCGTGAAGGGTTTCCACTATCCACCGAGGATGCCTTACAAGTTTGGTCTACCGAAGACCCCAAGCCCTTAGCTTCACAACTTACAAAGAACTCCACTTAGGAGTTGTCTCCACAAGAACAAGGATCACAAGAACAATAGTGATCTCCACAAGATCACAAAACTCTTTCTCAAACTCTTTTACAACACTCTCACTCTTTTTACAACTTCTCTATAGTATGAGTAAAGGACTTTTGGCTCTATGAAGTGTGGTGAGAAAACTTCAGTTGTAGAGTGATATTAACAATCAAACACAACTGAAAAACAAACTTTAAAAGAGTTGGAAATGAAAGCTTTAAACAATTTTTCTCTTTCTCTTGAAAACAATGAAAACTTGAGGATTTTTCTAAGAAGATAACAAAGACCTATTACCCTCTATTTATAAGGAGAGAATAGGTTAAAACTCTTTTCTTTACACCTAATTTGACCTGTAAAAGGCCTCCAACAACTCTCTAAAACTCTGTTAAAGAAGAAAAAGAAAACAGATTTTCAGACTTGCCCAAAGAGGAAAGAGCCGTTAGGCTGCAGCAGGCTTGGCGGTCGACCGGGCCGGTCGACCGTCGCCTTGCTGGCAAAGAGCCGTTGGGCTCCGGTCGACTGTCCGGTCGACTGTCCGGTCGACCGTCCCCTTTGAGGAAACACAGTTTCCTTCAGGCGGTCGACCGTCCGGTCGACCCAAACAAACCGAGAGTGGCCTGCTTTCAGTCGGTCGACCGGGCCGGTCGACCGACAGACGTGCACAAACGTGCACGTCCTGACACAGGCGCCGGTCGACCGGGCCGGTCGACCGGTCAACCTGAAACAGGAAAACTGGCAGGATTTGGAGTTGGAAATTTTTGTGAAAAAATATTTTGAGATACTTATAACTAAGTATTATGCAAAAATAGTCTATACACATGTTTTAAACAAGATATTCAATTTGTAACAAGTTTGGATACATGTATATATAAACCTAGGCATAAAACTTAGAAACAAACATTTTTAAAACATAGAATTTTGTAAAGGAAAAATGTGTGTGTGTATCCTAGAGCCAAATATCATATACTCAACCTTTAACATTCTATTCTTATAATGTTCTAAGGACTTCAAGGCTTCAAGAGGGGCTTTCTCCACTTGATCTTCAATTTTGCATCTTGAGCCCAATTTGAGTTATCTTGAGTCCAAGTCACCTTCCTTTAGGGAAGAGAACACCTATGCAAGATAGAAAACCTGAAACACACTTAAACAACAAATAACATTAGTACAAATAACTAATATGTTTTGTAATCATCAAAACACACTAAAGACGGGTGATTGTAACCTTGGGCCAACAATCTCCCCCTTTTTGATGATGACAAAACATACAAGGTATTTAAACAAAAATGGAAGAAGAGCTTGGAAAGCTCCCCCTCAAACAATGCTATGTATTTATCATGAATATGAAAAGCTTTATAAGCATACATAAAGCATTATGAAAATATCATCACCATAAATTTTGTCATATAACTTCAAATAATGAACAACATTAAACAAATTTATAATAAGCAAACTTATCTTTTTCAAATATCTTTTTCTCCCTAAAACTTCAAGTAATGAACACCTTAATTAAACTTATATTTTTTCTCCCCCTTTTTGTCATACATCAAAAAGGGTTAAAACATAACAAAAAAGAACAAACTAAAAATATTTTAAGAATCAATCATACATACATTCAACTCACCACAAATAAATGAAAATCTAGCATAATCTAAAGGTTTAGTGAAAATATCGGCAAGTTGAAAATCGGTAGAAACATAATCAATGTCAATATCACCTTTCTCATAATGATCTCTAAGAAAGTGATACCTAATGTCAATGTGTTTGGTTTTACTATGTTGATTTGCATTCTTTGTCATGTGAATAGTACTAGTATTATCACAAAATAATTTAACATGATCAAAGTGTAAATCATAGTCAAGGAGAGTATGTTTCATCCAAAGAACTTGTGCACAACAAGCTCCGGCTGCAACATACTCCGCCTCGGCGGTTGAAAGGGCTACCGAATTTTGCTTTTTGGAAGACCAAGATACAAGACAATTACCTAAGAATTGACATGTTCCACTTGTGCTCTTCCTATCTACCCTACAACCCGCATAGTCGGCATCCGAAAAACTCGTCATTGAAAATTGGCCGGTTTTCGGATACCACAAACCCATTTCAATAGTGCCCTTTAGGTATCTAATTATGCGTTTAACCGCAATTATGTGAGACTCTTTAGGACAAGATTGAAAACGTGCACAAAGACAAACGGAAAACATAATATCCGGCCTACTAGCCGTCAAATAAAGCAAGCTACCAATCATGCTACGATATAATTTAATGTCTATACTTTTACCTTGTTCATCCTTGTCAAGCTTTGTAGTTGTTGCCATGGGAGTTTTGCTTACTTTAGATTCTTCAAGCCCGAACCTTTTGATTAGTTCCTTTGTGTACTTGGCTTGATTTATGAAGATCCCATCCTTCTTTTGCTTGATTTGGAGTCCAAGAAAATAGTTGAGTTCCCCCATCATAGACATTTCGAATTCATCCTTCATGCATGACTCAAAAGCTTGGCAAAGAGATTCATTAGTAGAACCAAAAATAATATCATCTACATAAATTTGCACAATAAGAATATCATTTTCTACATATTTTGTAAACAAGGTTGTATCAATTTTACCTTTCTTAAAACCATTTGAAATCAAAAATGAGGAAAGTCTTTCATACCAAGCCCTAGGGGCTTGTTTTAAACCATAAAGAGCTTTATCTAATTTGAATACAAAATCCGGATGTGTAGGATCAACAAACCCGGGGGGTTGTTCAACATACACCTCCTCTTCAATAAAACCATTTAGAAAAGCACTTTTAACATCCATTTGAAACAATTTAAATCTTTATATGAGGCAAATGCTAGTGTCATCCGTATGGCTTCAAGCCGTGCTACGGGTGCAAAGGTTTCTTCAAAATCGATTCCTTCGATTTGAGTGTAACCTTGGGCAACTAACCTAGCTTTATTCCTAACAACGTTACCCGATTCATCCAACTTGTTCTTAAAGATCCACTTAGTACCAATTGTTGGTCTATCGTGGGGCCTAGGAACAAGGTGCCAAACTTGGTTGCGCTCAAATTGATTGAGTTCCTCTTGCATAGCTAGCAACCAATATGAATCGGCCTCGGCTTCGAGGACGTTCTTGGGTTCAACATGAGAAATAAATGCATAATGTCCACAATAGTCATGAAGTTTAGAGCGAGTTGTTACCCCTTTTGATACTTCACCTATGACGAGGTCCTTGGGATGATGTGGATTGTATCTCCAACCCTTTGGAAGTTGTTGAGTAGGCTCCACGTCAATTGATTGAATTTCATTTCCTTGAGCCTCTTGTATTTTAGCTTCACTTCCTTCATCATCCTTTGGCTTGTCTCCCATAGTAGGTGTATCCTCCAAGGTCACTTTCTCCAAGCCTTCATGCAAAGCATCTATTTCTACAACATTCTTAACAAACAAGTTAGATTCCTCAAACTTAACATGTATAGATTCCTCAATAGTCAATGATGACCTATTGAAGACTCTATAAGCCTTACTAGTACTAGAATAACCCACAAATATAGCCTCATAAGATTTAGGATCAAATTTTCCTAAATTATCTTTTGTATTCAAAACAAAACATTTGCATCCAAATACCTTGAAATATGAAACATTTGGTTTTCTAGAAAAGTACATTTCAAAAGAGGTTTTTGTAGTATTTTTACACAAGAAAACACGATTTGATATATAGCATGATGTATTAACGGCCTCGGCCCACAAATAATGTGGTAGACCATATTCACTAAGCATTGTCCTAGCCATCTCTTGCAAAGTTCGATTTTTCCGTTCAACTACTCCATTTTGTTGTGGAGTTCTAGGACAAGATAGTTCATGCTTTATTCCATGTTCTTCACAAAAAGTGGTAAAGGGTTGGTTAATGAATTCACCTCCTCTATCACTTCTTATTCTTAAAATCGAAACATCCTTTTCTTTTTCAACTCTTTTCTTAAAAGTTTGGAAATGCGAAAATGCTTGATTTTTATGTTCAAGAAAGAAAACCCAAGTAAAACGTGAAAAATCATCAACTAAAACAAATGCAAATCTATTCCCACTTAGACTTTTGGTTTGTGTAGGGCCAAATAGATCCATATGGATTAACTCCAAAGGACGTGATGTCATGATATCCTTAATTGACTTGAAAGAAGACTTAGTTTGTTTCCCAAATTGACATGCGTCACAAACTCGGTCCTTTTCAAAACTCAAACAAGGAATACCTTTCACCATTTCCTTTGTGTTTAACCTAGAAATATGGTCAAAAGAAATATGGCCTAATCTTCTATGCCACAACCAAGAGTCGTCATCGAGGGCTTTTAAACATGTTATATTACAAGACATATTTAACATATCTATCATATAAATATTACTTTCACGAAAACCGGAAAACACACAAGCATTAGAAATTCTATCAATTACTTTACAAACAACATTATCAAAAATTACATCAAAACCTTTATCACATAATTGACTAACACTCAAGAGATTATGCTTGAGACCGTCAACTAAAACTACATTCTCAATTAAAGGGGATGTGCCAAGTTTTACATTACCGATACCGATGATTTTACCCTTGGCGTCATCTCCGAAGGTGACGGTGCCACCTTCATGGTATCTTGATAGGGTTGCAAAGTTGTTGATGTCCCAAGTCATGTGCCTTGAGCAACCACTATCAAGATACCACAATCCTCTACGTCGTTGGGCTTTGGAAAGTACCTACATCATTTAACAAAATCGTTGATTTTGGTACCCAAACTTTCTTGGGTCCTTGGAAGTTAGTGTTTCGAACCCAAACATTATGATGAGATGCACTTAGTCTATCATAGCAAAAATTGGCTAAGTGCCCTTTCCGCCCACAATGTGAACATGAGAACACTCTCCTATACATGAATGCATGATGTGTGTGTGGAGTGTGAGCATGTGTGTGTGAAGTGTGAGCATGTTTTGGGGTTTGCCACGATGTAAAGGTTGTGTGGTATGTACATGAGCAAGAGCATTATGAACATTTTTCTTAGAGGCTTGTTTCTTAGGGAACATAGCCTCAATCTTTTTCTTATCAAACTCACTACACTTTTTCAAAACAATACCTAAAGAATCTATTCTTTCCTTAAGCATGGTAATCTCATTAGCATCAACAAATGGGGACTTGCCTTTACAAGAAGTCTTATATTTATCAAATTCATTTTTAGTGGAAACCAAAGTAGAATGCAAGTCATTATTTTCTTTAGAACGATTCACAACTTGAAGACTAAGAGATTCATTTTCCTTTTTCATTTTTAAATACTTTTTCTTCAAGAAGTCATAATTGGGAGACAATTCTACAAAAGCTTCTCCTAACTCATCCATGGAAAGATCTTCATCAAATGAAGGGGAAGGGGTTACCTTGTTTGTGCTTTCATTAGCCATGAAGCACATGTTGGCGGTGTCGATCTCCTCCTCGGATTCACTCTCGGAATCCCATGTTGCCTTCATAGCTTTCTTCTTGAAGGGCTTCTTGGATGAGGATGGCTTCACTTTGTCCGGACACTCCGCTACAATGTGTCCCGGCTTTTGGCAATTGAAGCATATGATCTTTTTTCTTCTCTTTGCCTCCTTGCCATCTCCTTCTACCTTGGAATTTCGTCTTGTTGTACATCCTCCGGACATTCTTGACAAGAAGTGAGAGCTCTTCGTCATCTTCTTCTTAATCATCTTCGTCGGAGTGAGTAGCTTGACTTTTGAAAGCTATGGTCTTCTTCTTGGAGGGAGCCATCTCCTCTCTTGTTTTCCTTTCCATCTCATGGGTTTTTAGATTCCCAATGAGACCAATTAGCTCTATCTCATCCTTGTCGTTGAGTTCCTTCAAGGTTGTAGCCTTGACTTCCCATGAAGGAGGAAGAGCCCGGATGATCTTTCTTACTCTTTGATCATTGTTGATGTCCTCACCTAGAGAAGAAAGTCCATTAGTAATCTTGGTAAATTTTGTAACCATATCATCTATGGTTTCATTCTCTTGCATGCTAAAATTTTCATATTGGGACCGAAGAAGGTCTATCTTGGCCCTCTTCACTTGTGATGTCCCCTCATGTGTGACTAACAAATGGGTCCAAATCTCGTATGCGGATTTGCAATGGATGACTCTAGCTATGTCATCATCATTGAGGGCTTGTAGGAGTGCATAATGAGCCCTAGCATTGGCATCAAACTCCTTGGTCTCAATTTCGGACCAAGTAGATTCATCACCGGTGGGTGTGGTAAAAGATTTGGTCACGGCCTTTGCAACTCGGCTACCTAGAGATTGCAAGAACACGGTCATCTTAACCTTCCATATGGGAAAGTTAAGTCCATCAAACTTAGGGGGTGTCTTGATACCATCGGCCATGTTTACTAAATGAGTATGAATGAGATGATTAGCAATGTGAGGATCTCTCTAAGGGTGTTATGCCAAATCCTAGAGTCCAAGCTCTGATACCAATTGAAATACACCTAGAGGGGGGTGAATAGGTGTAATTGCTAATCTAATGATCTTTTTAAACTTAATTGAATGAGTGATGCAATGATCTCTCAAAACACGACTAAGAGCCGAATACCCCGTGAGAGGTTCTGAACTCCTTCCTCCCAATTCCCCTTAAAAATGGGTTAGAGGTGCGCAATGCAACCGTGTTGTATGAGATATGATCGAACAAGTAAAGAATGAAATGCTATGATGAAATACACACAATCAACAACACAAGTAAAATAAACAAGAGAAGATTGCACAAAGAAAAGGGTTAGTTCTCAAGCAAATAATTGAAGACAATATAAAGCAAGAGAAATAGTAAGCAAGAATAACGCAAGGCAATCGCAAACACAATTGATTTGTTTCGAGGTTCGAGCCACCGCTCTAGTCCCCGCCTTCACCTCCGTGAAGGGTTTCCACTATCCACCGAGGATGCCTTACAAGTTTGGTCTACCGAAGACCCCAAGCCCTTAGCTTCACAACTTACAAAGAACTCCACCTAGGAGTTGTCTCCACAAGAACAAGGATCACAAGAACAATAGTGATCTCCACAAGATCACAAAACTCTTTCTCAAACTCTTTTACAACACTCTCACTCTTTTTACAACTTCTCTATAGTATGAGTAAAGGACTTTTGGCTCTATGAAGTGTGGTGAGAAAACTTCAGTTGTAGAGTGATATTAGCAATCAAACACAACTGAAAAACAAACTTTAAAAGAGTTGGAAATGAAAGCTTTAAACAATTTTTCTCTTTCTCTTGAAAACAATGAAAACTTGAGGATTTTTCTAAGAAGATAACAAAGACCTATTGCCCTCTATTTATAAGGAGAGAATAGGTTAAAACTCTTTTCTTTGCACCTAATTTGACCTGCAAAAGGCCTCCAACAACTCTCTAAAACTCTGTTAAAGAAGAAAAAGAAAACAGATTTTCAGACTTGCCCAAAGAGGAAAAAGCCGTTAGGCTGCAGCAGGCTTGGCGGTCGACCGGGCCGGTCGACCGTCGCCTTGCTGGCAAAGAGCCGTTGGGCTCCGGTCGACTGTCCGGTTGACCGTCCCCTTTGAGGAAACACAGTTTCCTTCGGGCGGTCGACCGTCCGGTCGACCCAAACAAACCGTGAGTGGCCTGCTTTCAGTCGGTCGACCGGGCCGGTCGACCGACAGACGTGCACAAACGTGCACGTCCTGACACAGGCGCCGGTCGACCGGGCCGGTCGGCCGGTCAACCTGAAACAGGGAAAACTGGCAGGATTTGGAGTTGGAAATTTTTGTGAAAAAATATTTTGAGATACTTATAACTAAGTATTATGCAAAAATAGTCTATACACATGTTTTAAACAAGATATTCAATTTGTAACAAGTTTGGATACATGTATATATAAACCTAGGCATAAAACTTAGAAACAAACATTTTTAAAACATAGAATTTTGTAAAGGAAAAATGTGTGTGTGTATCCTAGAGCCAAATATCATATACTCAACCTTTAACATTCTATTCTTATAATGTTCTAAGGACTTCAAGGCTTCAAGAGGGGCTTTCTCCACTTGATCTTCAATTTTGCATCTTGAGCCCAATTTGAGTTATCTTGAGTCCAAGTCACCATCCTTTAGGGAAGAAAACACCTATGCAAGATAGAAAACCTGAAACACACTTAAACAACAAATAACATTAGTACAAATAACTAATATGTTTTGTAATCATCAAAACACACTAAAGTCGGGTGATTGTAACCTTGGGCCAACAACCCATATGTAACTCATCACAATCCAACTCATCAAACAAGTGCAAGCTACACTTAAACCATCAATACTATAGAAAAGTAAGCATAGAGTAAAGTAATGTTAGCTTGTTAGGGGTTAGAAAGTTAGAGTGTTAGATCCATCATCATGAGCCATCAATGGCTCTTGCAAGAGCAAGGCCAAATCGAGGCTATTAGATTCATGTGGATTATCAAATAAGAAGTTAGCAAGTTAGTGGTTAGTAGTTAGTTACCATGAGAGAAAAGACTAGCTAAACATGTAAAAGAAGTTAGATAGAAAACAAAGAGAGGTAAATAGAGCACCTTTCATAACTTGTCACCTTCTATTACAAGCACTCTTGCATTCCACTCATGTATCACTCTTTCTCCTAGTACAAGATCTAAAACAAAATGGAAAATACAATGGGGAAGAAGAAGAACTAACCTAACCTAAACTAAACTACAACATGGAAATGAAACTACTCCTAAAACTCGGCATATCTCCAACTCTGGAACCCCAGGTGGGTTTTTATAGGCACCAGTGAAGAGGGGGTCCAGGGGACAAATCCTGGCCCGAAGCGCGGCTGGGGCCGCGCGCGGTCCCGTCTGTCCCCTGTCAGGTTCTGTGCCCGGTTTTGGTTTTGCAGACCCTGGTTTTGACGAATCAGCTCCTCTAGGTCAATGGCTATTCTTGTAGGCCTTTAATCACCCATTAAATGGTGATTTCGGGTCTTCTTCTTCATTGCACACCATGGACCTAGAATCAAGCAAGTAAAGCTTTATTAGCAGAATTTAATATGAAATCAATGTGAAGATGTGATACAAATTATGCAAAATTAGAGACTAATCACTAGACGTTGGCCCTAGGGACATCTCAGACTCATTTAAGAGATTGACCTAAGGGGAAAGTTGTTAGAAGTTGACTCTTGTCAAATCGGTGTCTAAGGTTGGGGATTGAGAGGCGAAACCTCGAAGAACAGTGGTTTGACAAAATTATGCCCGTTGCTCCCGCACGGATACCTCCCACCTATCTTGCCCCTACCTGGCTGATGATTAGTCTCTAATTTTGCATAATGTTTATCACATCTTCACATTTATTTTGTATTAAATTTTGCTAATAAATCTTTGCTTGCTTGATTCTAGGTCCATGGTGTGCAATGAAGAAGAAGACCCTAAATCACCATTTAATTGGTGATTAAAGGCCTATTAAGATAGCCATTGACCTAAGAGGCTAATTCTGTCAACACCAAGAGCTGCAAACCAGAAACTAGGCACAGGACCTGACAGGGGACAGATGGGACCGCGCGCGGCTCGAAGCGCCGCGAGCGCGGCCCCAGTATGGCCGCGGCCGCGGCCGTGTTTTAGGCCAGAGGTTGTCCCCTGGTCCCCCTCTTACCTGGTGCCTATAAATACCCCCCTAGGGTTTTCAGAAGAGAGATATGCAATGTTTTAGGGTAATATTTCATTCCATGTTATAGTTTAGTTTAGGTTAGGTTAGTTTTTCTTCTTCTTCCTCTTTGTATTTTCCATTTTGTAGATCTTGTAATAGGGAGAGAGAGTGGTTCATGCTTGGAATACAAGAGTGCTTGTAATAGACGGTGACAATCTATGAAAGGTGCTCTCTTTACCTCTCTATGTTTTCTTCTCTCTAACTCTTTTACATGTGTAGCTAATCTTTTCTCTCATGGCAACTAACTACTAACCACCAACTAGTCTAACTTCTTATGTGATAATCTACATGAATCTAATAGCCTCGTTTTGGCCTTGCTCTTGCAAGAGCCATTGATGGCTCATGATGATGGATCTAACTCTAACTTCCTAACCACTAACAAGCTAACATTACTTTACTCCATGCTTACTTTTTAGTTTGATGGTTTAAGTGTAGCTTGCACTTGTTTTGTTGAGTTGGGATGTGAAGAGTTACATATGGGTCATGCTTTGAAAAGATCTTGAACCAAGGACTAGTGATTGCCAAGGATACATGTGAGGCAACTATCACTAAGTGGTTAGCGTGTTGGTGGAGTCATTAGTAGTCAGTAGCCGTGAGTTTTCTTTCTCTTTCACTTATTTTAGAAATATCCCAAAAACTACAAAAATCATTCTTTTCTATGTTTCCCACTTCTTTGTTTTCACCGTACTTCTCTTTTTATTCTTTACTTTCTTTTCTTTTCATTCTTTAAAACTTTGAAGAACTTTTAACACACACGTGAATCAACTGGTAAAGCTTCTATCACCTCTTGTCCTTGTGGATTCGACTCGTTTTAGCCTCTATGCTATAACGAAAGTATCGAGGAAGCCAAAGCACACACACTTTAAATTTTAACTTCAAAACATACACTTTTTGTGCGCGGTTTTCCCCCGATCAAATTTTGGCGCCATTGTCGGGGATGGGAACGGTGTGATTTCACATTGTTGTTAACCTTTCTTCTTTGTTTTTTTGGTGTCCAAGTTAAAGTTTTAGCATTGCAGAAGTCCACACTTGCTCAAGTGTAGTTGGGTAAACTCTTGTACATTCATATACTCTGCTGCTATTTTTTTTTATATTACCTGTGCACTGTAAATAATTTTAAGAATTAAAATACGGTAATTGGATGCTTTAAAACAGTTTAGACATTTGCATCTAGGCACGTGTCAATTTTAATTTCAATATACTGTATTTTTATTCTTGTGTTGTTGTGATATCGATAGGAGGTATACATATGGCATTGCATATAGCATAGGACAAACATTTCAGTGATTTACTCACTTTTTTGTGTTCATCTTATCTATATTGCACACTTGCACAAATTTAATTTAAGGGCAACACCGAATACAACATAAGGTGGGGAAGTCATTTCCCCTTCCTTAGCCCAAAAATCACCTCCCTACTCACACAACCCAAGGCTAAATAAAATTTGCTAGATGTTGTCCCCTAGGGACATCTTGGACTCATTTAAGAGATTGACCTAAGGGGAAAGTTGTTAGAATTTGACTCTTGCTAAATCAGTGTCTAAGGTTGAGGATTGAGAGGCGAAACCTCGAAGAACAGTGGTTTGGCATAATTAGGCCCGTTGCTCCGGCACGGATACCTCCCACTGATCTTGCCCCTACTTGGCCGATTAACTCGTGGTCAGCTTCCGATAATAGGCCCCCCGTGGACAGTCTAACCAGTTAGGAGTCGTCTAGGTCTAAGTCAACCCTAGCATAGGCTTGTTTTCTTTATCTTTATCTTTGTTTATTTGTTTGTTTGTTTGTTTCTTTTTTGTATATTGTGAAATGGATTCTAACAACAACAATTCTTTCAATTATCATATGAATCCATATTTCACTCCAACCTCATTTGACTCGGATAACTCCAACCCGGCTATGTACAACATGAACCAATCATATATGCCGGGTTGGAATTATCCGAATCAATATGACCCGTACCCCAATCTTATGACCATAATTTTTAAAATAATTTCAACTCTTCACAGAGTTCATAGGGATTCACCTCCCCCGAGTCAAATTTTCAACCGCCTTATCCCCAATTTTCACAAAGTTCATTCCCCAATTTTGGTTCATATACTCCTTTTCATGTTCCACCAACCGAAGAAAAATCTGATTTGGAAAGGAGTATAGAAGATCCCTACAACAAATACAAAATTTGCTCAATTCACAATCCTTCCCACATCAAACTCCGCATCCTCCTTTTCTAGAGCATCCAATTGAAGAAGAAATTGAGCTAGAAAAGCGTTTGGAAGTCTTTTGCGATAGAATGTAAAACATGTTGGACTCCTCATCTCAACCAAATTTTCAAGAGTCCTACTCATCTTTTTCAGTCTCACCTATTCAAAATGAACAACCATCAATACTGGATTTGAGTATAGAACCCTTGCGTGAGTCCGAGCAGCAATCACCAAATCCGATGGACTCACAATTTTACCACAATTTTCAAAATCAACTTCCATACTCACCTTTTACAGAAGAACCAATTGCAAAGAGTATGGAAGACATGATTCCGAATCCAAATTCTATTACACGGCCTTTCAGTAGGTTAGACTTACTTATGAGCGAATTGATCAAGGAGAGCGAGGAAAATCTTTCTTGTCAACCTTTGACCGATCCTTATATCCCTAACTCTACTGATTGGACCCATGAATCATGTCATTTTGGAATCCAGATTCAATTTCAGAACATAACTTTGAACTTGACCAAACTCCAAGTTATGAAAGTCGCCTGGACATTCTGGCAAGTTATCCCTTTCCTGAAATTGAAATCGAACCTGAATGTGATCCTGAACCTCATGTCAGTAGTTTCATTTCACTTTTTGATTCAATAATGACTCCGGTATCTTTACCAAATTTTTTCTCTATTCCGGAGTCAACATTGAATCCTGTACCAATTCACCGTGAAATGAAATCACCAATCTCTCACGATCACACTTCATTATTGGGGATAGTTTGTGAACATCAATTCTTTGGGTTGGACCCCATTTTTGAACCAATTTCGACTCTCATTGTTGACTCTCGACTTGATCTGAGTCAAATTCTCGAGTCGGTGTCGGTTTTTACTCCTGTTCCATTTGAGTCCAAATCCATAATCTTTCAAAATCAGACTTCATTGTTGGACAAGAATATTGACAAAAATGACTCAGTAATTATTTTTGAAAATTGATAATTATATGGGGATAATTTTTTAAATAAGACCATTCATTCAATCATCCTTTTATTGGGTCATGTTATAGAGGTCATTGGTGGGTTCCTTCAAGATCCACGTTATCTTGATTGGGTCGCAACGCTTGGCCCAGTCAGACCACTACCGGAGCCACCACCTGAGGTAATTTTCCTTCTCTTCCCATTTGTTTCATGTATATACACATTCACGATGCATTGAGGGCAATGCATGAGATAAGCGTGGGTGAGGGTTTACTAAGTAGTTAGTTTTATATTTTCTTTCTTTTACACTTCTTTTTAATTAAACAAAAAAATATCTTTTATATAAAAACTTTTCTTTTCTTTTTAACAAAACTTTTTGAAACAAGATAAATAGTTTTGATTTATTTTTAAGAAAATTAAGATTATCTTAGGAATTAGGAAGACCTAAAATTCTGAAATTTTAAACCGAGTCAAAATAATAGATCTTATTTAAATTTTAGGATAAGAAAGTAAAATTGAAAAGATAATTTGATCTTGAATTTTTTGCCTTAGATTTATGCACTCCACACTTACATAATTTTTGGGATTGAAACAAAGACTGAAAATGCCATAAAAAATATATATTCAAAAAAAATAATAGTAATAATAATTATAATAATAAATAAATATGATAAATAAAAACCACTTATTGAAGTTGTGTAATTATGCCTCAGGAAGCATGATTATTCACACCTAAAACGGTGACAAAAAAATAATCCCCTTTAGTTTTGTGGCCTTGTTTACTTGAATTCTTAAGTCGGAGGGATGTTTTCTCATCTGGTGCCCTAAGACCATCTGGTTTGGGAGTCACCGGCTAAAGGCTCACTACCCGGGTAAATAAGAAAGCCTAAGAAAATTAAGAGAAGAAAAAAAGGAAATATATGTATATAATATAAATAAATTGCATGAAAGTTAGAGCCGATATCCCAAAAAATCTTCACAGTTCACAAAGTGCATATTTTCTAAGAGTTTTATGAAAGATCAAAGAGTCAATTCAATTTAAATTCTTACATTTAATTTATAACAAGATTTTTTGCATTTGACTTAGTTTAAGAAAGAACAATTTCTGATTAACCTATGACCTTGGATCACTTATATTTTTGTAAAAATACTTCAACACTTTTCTCTATTTCAAAAATGCATTTTCAAAATACTAACATTTGATTTCTTTCTTTATGGATTTTGTGGGTGTAATCCGCTGAAAACCCTCAGGAGACAAAACTCCTCCTCTAAAGGAAACTTAGAGGTTTAACGGCTTGTTGCACATGCTCAGTGCAATCGGTCACCTGCGAAAGTAGTGTAATAATTTCCTTAGTTATTTGTTTTGCTCGAGACGAGCAAAAGATAAGTGTGGGGGTGTGATTAGTCTCTAATTTTGCATAATTTTTATCACATCTTCACATTTATTTTGTATTAAATTTCGCTAATAAAGCTTTGCTTGCTTGATTCTAGGTCCATGGTGTGCAATGAAGAAGAAGAGCCTAAATCACCATTTAATTGGTGATTAAAGGCCTATTAAGATAGCCATTGACCTAAGAGGCTAATTCTGTCAACACCAGGAGTTGCAAACCAGAAACTAGGCACAGGACCTGACAAGGGACAGATGGGACCGCGCGCGGCTCGAAGCGCCGCGGCCCCAGTATGGCTGCGGAAACGCAGCCTGGGCCGCGTTTCCGCGTCCGTACGGCCGCGGCCGCGGCCGTGTTTTGGGCCAGAGGTTGTCCCCTGGCCCCCCTCTTACCTGGTGCCTATAAATACCCCCCTGGGATTTTCAGAAGAGAGATATGCAATGTTTTAGGGTAGTTTTTCATTCCATGTTGTAGTTTAGTTTAGGTTAGGTTAGTTTTTCTTCTTCTTCCTCTTTGTATTTTTCATTTTATAGATCTTGTAATAGGAAGAGAGAGAGAGTGGTTCATGCTTGGAATGCAAGAGTGCTTGTAATAGAAGGTGACAATCTATGAAAGGTGCTCTCTTTACCTCTCTATGTTTTCTTCTCTCTAACTCTTTTTACATGTGTAGCTAATCTTTTCTCTCATGACAACTAACTACTAACCACCAATTAGTCTAACTTCTTATGTGATAATCCAAATGAATCTAATAGCCTTGTTTTGGTCTTGCTCTTGCAAGAACCATTGATGGCTCATGATGATGGATCTAACTCTAACTTCCTAACCACTAACAAGCTAACATTATTTTACTCCATGCTTACTTTTTAGTTTTGATGGTTTAAGTGTAACTTGCACTTGTTTTGTTGAGTTGGGATGTGAAGAGTTACATATAGGTCATGCTTTGAAAAGCTCTTGAACCAAGGACTAGTGATTGCAAAGGATAAATGTGAGGCAACTATCACTAAGAGGTTAGCGTGTTGGTGGAGTCATTAGTAGTTAGTAGCCGTGAGTTTTCTTTCTCTTTCACTTATTTTAGAAATATCCCAAAAACTACAAAAATCATTCTTTTCTATGTTTCCCACTTCTTTGTTTTCACCGTACTTCTCTTTTCATTCTTTACTTTCTTTCCTTTTCATTCTTTAAAACTTTGAAGAACTTTTAACACACGCGTGAATCAACCGGTAAAGCTTCTATGGCCTCCCGTCCTTGTGGATTCGACTCGTTTTAGCCTCTATACTATAACGGAAGTATCGAGGAAGCCAAAGCACACACACTTTAAATTTTAACTTCAAAACATACACTTTTTGTGCGCGGTTTTCCCCCGATCAGCTGATTAACTCGTGGTCAGCTTCCGACAATATACCTCCCGTGGATAGTCTAACCAGTTAGGAGTCGTCTAGGTCTAAGTCAACCCTAGCATAGGCTTGTTTTCTTTTTCTTTTCTTTTTCTTTCTTTGTTTGTTTGTTTGTTTGTTTTCTTTTTGTATATTGTGAAATGGATTTTAACAATAATAATTCTTTTAATCATGATATGTATCCATATTTCACCCCGACCTCATTTGACTCGGATAACTCCAATCCGGCTATGTACAACATGAACCAACCATATATGCCGAGTTAGGATTATCCGACTCAATATGACCCATATCCCCAATCTTATGACCATAATTTTTAAAATAATTTTAACTCTTCACAGAGTCAATGGGGATTCAACTCCCCCGAGTCCAATTTTCAACCACCTTGTCCACAATTTTCATTTCCCGATTTTGGTTCATATACTCTTTTTTCTGTTCCACCAACCAAAGAAAAATCTTATTTGGAAAGAAGTATGGAAGAGTCCCTACAACAAATTCAAAATTGCTCAATTTACAATTCTTCCCACATCAAACTCCACATACTCCTTTTCTAGAGCATCCAATTGAAGAAGAATCTGAGTTAGAAAAGCGTTTGGAAGTCTTTTGTGAAAGAATGCAGAACATGTTGGACTCATCATCTCAACCAAAATTTCAAGAGTCTTACTCATCTTTTCCAGTCTCACCGATTCAAAATGAACAAACTTCAATACTGGGCTTGAGTATGGAGCCCTTGCGTGAGTCCGAGCAGTAATCACAAAATCTGATGGACTCACAATTTCACCACAATTTCCAAAAACCACTTTCATACTCATCTTTTTAAGAAGAACCAATTGAAAAAAGTATGGAAGACATGATTCAGACTCAAAATTCTGTTACCCTGCATATCAGTAGGTTAGACTCAATAATAAGCGATTTGATCAATAAGAGCGAGGAAAGTCTTTCTTGCCAATCTTTGACCAATCCTTATATCCCTAACTCTACCGATTGGACCCAAGAATCATGTTATTTTAAAAACTAAGATTCAATTTCAGAACGCAGATTTGAACCTGACCAAACTCCAAGTTATGAAAGTCGCATGGACATTCTGGCAAGTTATCCCCTTCCTAAAATTGAAATTTGACCTGAATGTGATTCTGAACCTTATGTTAGTAATTCAATTTTACTTTTTGATTCAATAATGACCCCGGTATCTTTACCGAATTTTTTCTCTATTCTGGAGTCAACATTGAATCCTGTACCAGTACACCGTGAAATTGAATCACTAATCTCTTATGATCACACTTCATTGATGGGGAAAGTGTGTGAACATCAATTCTTTGGTTTGGACTCCATTTTTGAACCAATTTCGACTCTCATTGTTGACTCTTGACTTGATCTGAGTCAAATTTTCGAGTCGGTGTCGGTTTTTACTCCGTTCTATTTGAGTCCAAATCAATCATCTTTCAAAATCACACTTCATTGTTGGACAAGAATGTTGACGAATATGACTCAGTAATTTTTTGAAAATTCGAAATTAGATGGGGATAAACTTTTAAATAAGACCATTCAATCAATCATTCTTTTACTGGGTCGTATTAGAGAGGTCATTGGTGGGTTCCTGCGCATTTCACATTATCTTGATTGGGTAGCAACTCTTGGCCCAATCAGACCACCACCGGAGCCACCACCATGAGGTAATTTTCCTTCGCTTCCCATTTGTTTCATTTATATACACATTCACGATTTATTGAGGACAATGCATGAGATAAGCGTGGGGGAGGGTTTACCAACATAGGTAGTGATTGAGATTTTGATAATTGAAATAGAGTTCAGAATTCTTAGTCTCAATATGAATCCGCTGTAGCAAGGGCTCAAGCGGGTCGTGATCCTCAGGGAAGGATGCGATGCAAGCTTTTCGACTCGATTCCTCTGTGTCTTCAAAAATAGGAGAGAAGAGATTAGATCTTGATATGTATGATGTAAAAGATGTGGTTTTGCTGATTTTCTACCACAACCCTATTGCAAATTAAAGAGCTTGATCTTCATCTTAAGATTGATATGATTCACCCTAGGTTATTACAAATATATCAAACAAGAAAAATTAATACACGATTCTAACTAAGTTGCATTATTCAAAAACCAACTATGGTTCATCCTAACATCTAGGTACAGCCTAATAGAAGACTAATCTCAAATTTATGTGTCCTAGTTCTTAAGTTTGAAGTCATGAAAAGTTCTTTTAACATGCAACCTAGATTAAGAATTTTAAGTATTTTTTAATCTTCTAGAATTAGTTGCCTTTAAACCTAGGGTTTCTAGAGATGTTCATTAATCAGATCAAGTTTTAATTGCTCTAGGGTTGCTTTAAGAATCTCAGCAAACCACTAAGAGGATTAGTTCTTCACCATTATTTTTTTTCTTTTCAAATTATTTATATTTTTTTATTTTTATTTAATGAGAAAGATTGCAAAATAAAGAAAAAGAAAGCAAGAAGAGATCACAGATTGAAAATCAAAGAGATCACAAAAAGAAATAAAATTTGCAGAAATTAAAAGAGAACAAAAGAGTGACCTTTATTTCAGATGAATCTCCGGTTACACAATCGTCTCCTTCTTCTCCACAACGAGCATGAAATAAAATTACAACTTTAAATAAAAGTGGCTAAAGAAAACCCTAATCGTCTCTGGATGCCCCTCTCTGCTGCGCCTGCAGAGATATTTATAGTGCAGAATGTAGAGGAGTCCCGGATGAAGTCGCCAACGAAATCTGGTAGCCTGACTCATCCACTTTGCCGCAAAAACCCAAGTTTTGCCGCGGATTTGCGGCAATTTAGTGACGTCTGGCCACGCGCTTTGGCGCGTGGCCTCTCCTGGTCCGTCCATGTGGGATTTTGCTTCTGGAATATGTATCCTGGCCTTTTAATCTGGATTTTCGAGATAACTTGGTAATCAAGTTACCCTGTCCAGATTTCTTTAATCCTCTTTCCACGAAATTCTTCTTTATCTTGGGCTTTTATCCTCATCTGCAAGTGTTTAGGGTTGGAAAGAAGTCTATCCTTCCCTTATCTCTGATATTTGCAATTTTTAGCCCTTGTATTTGCATTTTGACTCTTTGTATTTGCGCTTTTTCATCTGGGCTTCAAACATGGGCTTGGATCTGGGCTTTTGGGCTCTTTAAGCTTCATTTCTTATTAAATTGATAATTTGAGGCCTGCACACATTAATAACGAAATATTAATAAATGTGCATTATATATGAATAAATGTGCAAATGTGATGGTATATATGATGACAATTATGCATTTTTCACTACCTATCACACCCCCACACTTATCTTTTGCTCGTCCTCGAGTAAAAATCAAAAAGAAAGAGAAAATCTAACCTAGCACACTTTCGTAGGAATCACGGTTCGTAGGAATCACGGTTGCACTTAGCATGTGCAACAAGCCGTTAAACCCTAGGTTACCCTAGAGGACGAGTGTTGTCTCGTGAGGGTTTTCAGCGATTACACCCACAAAATCCATAAAAGAAAAATATTTGACTTATATTGGAAAAGACTAAGTAGTCTATAAGTTTTAAATCCTCATTTTATTCATTCTTCAAACCTAGTCTTTATAAAGTCAATTGTTATTCATTTTAGGTAAGGATTAAAATTGAATTTCTAATATAGTCTTTTTCGTTACCAAAAGTCATACGCACCCTTGTGAATCTAGGAATTTCTTAACTTGGACTCTCATGCCTCTATAGTTTTTTATAACATTATCTAATTTTCTATAAGTATCAAGGCTTCTTGAGGCCCTCATACCTAACTAATTAACTATTAGATGTGTTAATATAATTTTTTTTGGCATGTATAACTCATCTAATTTTCTTTCGTATAAGTATCAGGCTTCTTGAGGCCCTCATACCTAACTAATTGACTAATAGATGTGTTAATACATGTATAATATTTCTCAGTTTTCTTAGGCTTTCTAATCCACCCATGTAGCGAACTTAAAGTCGGTTGCTCCCAAACCGGTCGGCTTTAGGGTACTAGGTGAGAAAACACCTCGCGGACTCAAATTCGAATGAACTAGGCACAAAACTAAGGACTTTATTTATTTTTTTTTAGACTCACCTTTAGGCATGATACTTATGCTTCTTGAGGCACATGTATCTAGCTTAATTGGTGATATTATTTTTTTTTATTATTTTATTTTTTTTTAATGAGGCACAAGGTCTTTGTCTTAGAATCCTAGATATGTACTAGGAATGCACATTTCATTAAGTAAAAATTAAGACTAACTAATTATTCATTTTCTCCTCCTATACCTAAAAATTCAACAATTTATTTATTTGACCAAGTTTTTAGAAATCCTAATCATGATTTTCCTAATCCTTAAACTAACTTAGGTTTCTTTCAAAAATAAGTAAAATACTGTCCTTTTTATAAAAAAAAAAATTTTTTTTAAATTTTTTAATTTTTTAATTTTTTTTTTTAGAAATGTTAGAATAAATAAAGAGAAAAATATTTTTTTTTTAAATTAATCTTTTCTATGTTAGTAAACCTCCCCCACACTTATCTCATGCATTGTCCTTAATGTATGAAATGCATGAATGCATGAAGAAAATGTAAAGAGAGGCAAAGAATAATAGTATACCATAATATGTACAACACATGTATCACTCTTACCTAGAGCTGCTTAGGATTCATCCCTCTAGCTCGTTTCCCATCATTCCAATGGGTTCTCTTTATAAGGCACAATGGGGAGACCAACTTTTTGTTTTAACTTTCTCTCCCCCCAGTTTCATCTTCTTTAGGCTCTTCCTCATCATATGTCCACCTCCATTATTCAAAAATTCATCACACCTTTCAGTTGGAACTTCCTTGCCGAGAAATTCTAGCTCAGTTCCGTACATCTCCTCAAAACTTAAATCAACACTTTTCCCTGGAAGTGAATAATTAACCAACATCTCCTTAATCGGTGTATCTAAACATAGGAGTTCTTCTTCAAAGAGACTTTCGAAAGTTAAGTCAATCGGAGTTTCTTGAACTATATTCTCATGCGATATTTCAGTGCTTGGCTCTTTGAAGATACTTAGATCAAATCTTCGTTTTTTAAAGGGAACTTTAAAATTATAATCCTCAACATGTGTCATCTTATCACTAAAATCACACTTATCCTCAAATAACTTGTCAAGAAATAGAGACTCATTTTCACTTTCTTTTTCACAAATGTTCTCAATGAAGTTCACCTCAAATGTTTGGTCTTTTATCTTACGAGATTGGTTTTCCAGGTTGAAGACATTGACCTCTTTAGTCATGTTTCCAAGGTCAACCTCATGGATCCATTCCTACAATTTATGATCGCATTTGCAGTTGCAAGGAACGGACGCCCTAGGATAACGGGAGTTTGAGACCGAAGAGTGGATACAGGTTCGGTCTCCAGAACAACAAAATCTACTGGGTAGATAAACTCCCCAACTCGGATGAGCACGTCGGTAATTTCTCCTTTGGGAATTTTTATGGATCGGTCAGCTAATTGGATTGTAACCTTAGTCGGACTAAGTTCTCCCAACCCAAGTTGTTGGTAGACTGAGAAGGGGAGTAAGTTGATACTTGCTCCCAAATCAAGAAGTGCATGCTTAATTGCAGTTTGACCTATTGTGCAAGAGATGGTGGGGCAACCAGGGTCCTTATACTTGACAGGGATCTGGTTGGACAAAGCTCACTAATGTTAGTGGCTAGAAAAACCTTCTTGGGCACATTAGTCTTTCTCTTCTTTGTGCACATGTCCTTAATAAACTTGGCATACTTAGGGACTTGTTGAATTGCATCAAGAAGAGGTATATTGATCTTGACTTGATTAAAAATCTCGCGTACCTTATCCATTTGTGCACATTGCTTATCTTTAAGCCTATTTGGGTAGGGTGCGATGGGCTTGTGCATATCTTCGGCTGACTTGTCTTTTTTCGTGTTGTTGGCATCAAGTTGAGATGGAGTGGGATCAGGCAAGCTGAATGCTTGTTTAGAACTTGATGGTGTTGATACTTGGTTATCAACTTGTTTTCCCGACCGCAATGTATGAATTGCATTGCACTGACTCATATGATTCTCTTCAGCCAAGTGAGCTTGACTAGAGTTCCTAGGGTTTGGGAATGGTTGACTAGGTAGAGTACCCTTTTGCCTTTCTTGCTGATTCATTTGCATCTCTATCCTAGTCAAGACTTGAGCCAGCGTGTCATTGCTTTTAACGATAGTGTCCACCTTTCTTTCCAGATTGGAGAGCCTTGTTTCCATTTGTGAATATTGGAAAGAGGGTGGAGGATTTTGATAGGGCGGATTTTGGAAATTGTTGGAGAATTTGGGCCTAGTTTGATCGTTGTTACTTTGGCCCCATGACAAATTGGGATGGTTTCTCCAACCGGGATTGTAGGTGGGCGAATATGGATTGTTGGCGGGCGGATTGTTGGTGGGCCTTGTGAAGGCCGCACTCATATGTTCGGGCAAGCTTTGATGCGCGATAAAAACAGGACATTCCTCGAACACATGGTTCATATCTTGACAATAAGTACAGCCCGCCGAAGTTGTTGGGCTGACTTGGTTCACAGAGACTGGCTCTTTAGTTTCAAGAGCCTCAAGTCTTCGCATAACAGCAGCTAACTTAGCATCGGTTGCTATGTTGGCCTCAATGGAATGGATACCTCCTTTTGAAGAAGTAGGGTCATTAGTCCTAGAATTTTCAGGAGTAGGTTCCCATTGGATGGTATTTTCAGCTAATTCCTCATACAATTGCCATCCATCAGTTTCGTCCTTTTTCAGAAATCCTCCTTGGCACATGGATTCTAACAACGTTTTAGTTTGATATTCTAATCCATCATATAGAACTTGGCATAATCGCCATTTCTCTATCCCATGGTGAGGGCATTGGGCAAGGAGATCCTTAAAACGCTCGAAGTATTTCCAAAAAGGTTCATTGGCTGTTTGCTTAAACTGAAGGATATTCTTCCTAATCAGTGCAGTCTTGTGAACGGGATAAAATTTCTTTAAGAAGGCCTTAATGAAATTATCCCAAGAAGATATTGAACCGGCCTCTAGACTGTAGAGCCATTTCTTTGCTAAATCCTTTAAAGCAAAGGGGATAAACCTAAGTTTGATAGCATCGTTTCCTAACTTAGGTATATTCATCATTTGACATACTTCTTCAAATTCCCTTATGAAGAAGTATGCATCCTCAGATTCAAGTCCATGAAATTTGGGAAGAGTGTTGATGTATTGTGGCTTGAGTTCATATGGGTCAACACTTTCGATAGTGAGCTGGATGCAAGAAGGAAGAGAGGTTCTAATAGGATAGAACCTATCTTGGAGTGACTGTGGTTGTGCCATGTGTGAGTCGGGCTTGAGCTCGGGTGGTGAACTAGTTCTAGTTAGCCTGGATGTAAGTGGGTCTCTCGACCAAGCGGTCATGCACAATCAGCAAACAAGTTCACCCAATCAATCAAAAAAAAAAAAAAAAAAAAAACAATCAAAAGTCCTAATCTAAGGTAAGCCTTGACCTAGATGACTCCTAACTTTAGACTGTCCTTAGGAGGTCTACTGTCGACGTTAACCACAAGCTAATCGGCCAGGTAGGTGGCAAGACCGGTGGGAGGTTTTCCGTCAGAGACGTTCCTTAATTAAATAACCACCGTTCTTCGGGCTTTCGGCCCTCAATCCCCTGCCTAGACACCGATTTGACAAGAGTTAATTTCGAACAATTTTCCTCCTTCGGTTAATCTCCTATTGAGTCCGAGTTAACCTAGGGCCAACGTCTAGTCAAATTTTACTTAAGGTTAGGGTTGTGAGTGTGACGGATATGATTTGTGGGCCAAGGAAGGGTGATGAAATCCCCACCTTATCTTGCTTATGGGTTATGCCCTTAAGATGAATTAGTGTACGTGTAAAGCGGTAGAAAAGTAATCACTCAAGAAGGCAGTAAACAACCAAGAGTGTTTTCCTAATCTATATGCTATGCAAACGTACCTTGTCGCCAGCACTCTTCAACAGAATTAAAAAAATGTAAATAGACACGTGCCCTAAATGCAAGAGTCTAAAATTTTTTTTTTATTTTCAACAAGTGGGTTAATGTTATTAATTAGCAGTTGCAGAGTGATCACAGAGAAATAATATCACAGCAGAAAATAGAATTTTGCACTACAGAGCAACCTGCAGAAAAATATATCAGTAGTCCACTACAATTGCCGCGGATTCGCGGCTTTTGCCGCGTTTCTGCGGCAAAGTTGTAGGTCCAGGTGCTCTGCCTTCGAGGGCAGAGGCACTGGATAGCTATATGTGCTTTCTGCTGCTCTGTTTTTGTTTCCTGTTCTCTGTACCTGCAACAGAAAAGAAAGAATGATTAGAACGAGGAAATCGTGCCGTTCCTTCCCCGGCAACGGCGCCAAAATTTGATTGAGATTTTGATAATTGAAATAGAGTTCAGAATTCTTAGTCTCAATATGAATCCGCTGTAGCAAGGGCTCAAGCGGGTCGTGATCCTCAGGGAAGGATGCGATGCAAGCTTTCGACTCGATTCCTCTGTGTCTTCAAAAATAGGAGAGAAGAGATTAGATCTTGATATGTATGATGTAAAAGATGTGTTTTGCTGATTTTCTACCACAACCCTATTGCAAATTAAAGAGCTTGATCTTCATCTTAAGATTGATATGATTCACCCTAGGTTATTACAAATATATCAAGCAAGAAAAATTAATACACGATTCTAACTAAGTTACATTATTCAAAAACCAACTATGGTTCATCCTAACATTTAGGTACAGCCTAATAGAAGACTAATCTCAAATTTATGCTGTCCTAGTTCTTAAGTTTGAAGTCATGAAAAGTTCTTTTAACATGCAACCTAGATTAAGAATTTTAAGTATTTTTTAATCTTCTAGAATTAGTTGCCTTTAAACCTAGGGTTTCTAGAGATGTTCATTAATCAGATCAAGTTTTAATTGCTCTAGGGTTGCTTTAAGAATCTCAGCAAACCACTAAGAGGATTAGTTCTTCACCATTATTTTTTTTCTTTTCAAATTATTTATATTTTTTTATTTTTATTTAATGAGAAAGATTGCAAAATAAAGAAAAAGAAAGCAAGAAGAGATCACAGATTGAAAATCAAAGAGATCACAAAAGAAATAAAATTTGCAGAAATTAAAAGAGAACAAAAGAGTGACCTTTATTTCAGATGAATCTCCGGTTCCACAATCGTCTCCTTCTTCTCCACAACGAGCATGAAATAAAAATTACAACTTTAAATAAAAGTGGCTAAAGAAAACCCTAATCGTCTCTGGATGCCCCTCTCTGCTGCGCCTGCAGAGATATTTATAGTGCAGAATGTAGAGGAGTCCCGGATGAAGTCACCAACGAAATCTGGTAGCCTGACTCATCCACTTTGCCGCAAAAACCCAAGTTTTGCCGCGGATTTGCGGCAATTTAGTGACGTCTGGCCACGCGCTTTGGCGCGTGGCCTCTCCTGGTCCGTCCATGTGGGATTTTGCTTCTGGAATATGTATCCTGGCCTTTTAATCTGGATTTTCGAGATAACTTGGTAATCAAGTTACCCTTAATCCAGATTTCTTTAAATCCTCTTTCCACGAAATTCTTCTTTATCTTGGGCTTTTATCCTCATCTGCAAGTGTTTAGGCTTGGATAGAAGTCTATCCTTCCCTTATCTCTGATATTTGCAATTTTTAGCCCTTGTATTTGCATTTTGACTCTTTGTATTTGCGCTTTTTCATCTGGGCTTCAAACATGGGCTTGGATCTGGGCTTTTGGGCTCTTTAAGCTTCATTTCTTATTAAATTGATAATTTGAGGCCTGCACACATTAAATAACGAAATATTAATAAATGTGCATTATAATATGAATAAATGTGCAAATGTGATGGTATATATGATGACAATTATGCATTTTTCACTACCTATCAGGTAGTTTTATATTTTCTTTCTTTTACACTTCTTTTAGGAGATTTTCAAAATTTTCTTTTGTATAAAAAAAACTCTTTTCTTTTCTTTTAACAAAACTTTTTGAAACAAGATAATATTTTTGATTTATTTTAAGAAAATTAAGATTATCTTAGGAATTAGGAAGACCTAAAATTCTGAAATTATAACTGAGTCAAAATAATAGATCTAATTTAAATTTTAGGATAAGAAAGTAAGATTGAAAAGATAATTTGATCTTGAATTTTTTGTCTTAGATTTATGCACTTCACACTTACACAATTTTTGGGATTGAAACAAAGACTGAAAATGTCATAAAAAATATATTAAAATATATATATATCTAATGATAATAAAAACCACTTATTGAAGTTGGGTAATTATGCCTCAGGAAGCATGATTATTTATACCTAAAATGGTGAATAAAAACAAAATAATCCCCTTTCGTTTTGTGTCCTTGTTTACTCGAGTCCTTAAGTCGGAGGGATGTTTTCTCATCTTGTGCCCTAAAACCATCTGGTTTGGGAGTCACCGGCTAAAGGCTCACTACCCGGTAAATAAGAAAGCTAAGAAAACTAAGGGAAGAAAAAAAAAAAGAAAATATATATATATATAATAATATAAATAAACGGCATGAAAGTTAGAGTCGATATCCCAAAGCCTTCACTGTTCACAAACTGCATATTTTTCTAAGAGTTTTATGAAAGATCAAAGAATCAATTCAATTTAAATTCTTACATTTAATTTATAACAAGATTTTGCATTTCGACTTAGTTTAAGGAAGAATAATTTCTAATTAACCTCTGACCTTGGATCACTTATATTTTCACAAAAATACTTCAACACTTTTCTCTATTTCAAAAATACGTTTTCAAAATACTAACATTTGATTTCTTTCTTTACGGATTTTGTGGGTATAATCCGCTGAAACCCTCAGGACAAAACTCCTCCTCTAGGGGAAACTTAGAGGTTAAACGGCTTGTTGCACATGCTCAGTACAATCGCGTCACCTGCGAAAGTGGTGTAATAATTTTCTTAGTTCTTTTTAGTTTTGCTCGGGACGAGCAAAAGATAAGTGTGGGGGTGTGATTAGTATCTAAAACTGCATATTTTATACTACATCTTCACATTTATTTAATATTAAATTCTGCTAGTAATACCTCTCTTGCATGCTTCTAGGTCCATGGCATGAAATGAAGAAGAAGACCCAAAATCACCATTTAATTGGTGATTAAAGGCCTACAAAAAATAGTCATTGACTTTGGAAGTGATTCTGTCAAAATCAGAGACCCAAAACCCAAAACCGAGACATCCAACCGACAGGGGGACAGAAGGGGACAGCGCAGCAGGTGGTGCGGCACAGGAAGCCACCCTATGGCCGCGAAAACGCGGTCATAGCCGTATTTCCGTGCCTCACTTATGGAGCCGCGCGCCAAGATTTGATGGGCGGCTCCGTACAGTACCCTGGTTCCTCCCTTTTCCCTATAAATACGCTGGGGTTTTTTCAGAACCAGGGAGAGGAGTTTTTGAATAGTTTTTAGGTGAGTTTTAGGGTTTTTCTTTTCATGTTGTAGTTTAGTTTAGTTTAGATTAGTTCTTCTTCTTCCTTCTCCATTATATTTTTCATTTCTTGTAGATCTTGTAATAGAAGAGAGAGTGGCACATGCTTGGAATGCAAGAGTGCTTGTAATAGAAGGTGACAATTCATGAAAGGTACTCTTTTTACCTCTCTTTATTTTCTTCTCTCTAACTCCTTTTACATGTGTAGCTAACTTTTGTCTCATGACAACTAACTACTAACCACTAACTAGTCTAACTTCTTATTTGATAATCCACATGAATCTAATAGCCTCTACTTGGCCTTACTCTTGCAAGAGCCATTGATGGCTCATGATGATGGATTTTAACACTCTCAACATCTAAATCTCTAACAAGCTCACATTACTTTATTTCATACTTGCTCTTACTGGGTTTTGATGATTTAAGTGTAGCTTGCACTTGTTGGTTGAATTTGGATGTGAAAGTTAACATATGAGTCATGTTTTGTAACGCTTTTGAACCAAGGGCTAGTGAAGGCAAATGATACATGTGAGGCAACTATCACTAAGAGGTTAGCATTTTGGTGGAGTCATTAGTAGTTAGTAGCCATGAGCTTTCTTACTTTTTCACTTAAATACCAAAAATCACAAATACATTCTTTTCTATGTTTCCCACTTCTTCATCTTTCACCGTACTTCTCTTTCATTCTTTGTTTTCCTTTCTTTTCATTCTTTCAAACATTGAAGAACCGTCAACACACACGTGAACATACTGTGTAAGCTTCTATCGCCTCCCGTCCTTGTGGATTGGACTCGTTTTAGCCTCTATGCTATAACGGAAGTATCGAGAAAGCCAAAGCACGCACACTTTAAATCTTCACTTCAAAACATACACTTTTTGTGTGCGATTTTCTCTGATCAATTAGCTCTTGGGAGTCTCTTTGGGCTGTGATTCCCTAAACACACTCTCTGAAACTAAGAATGTCCAGGGTCAAAATGGATACAACCGAGAATCAAAATTAATTTTGAAAAGTTACTGTGAGAGGCATGTTGACTTGGCTTACATAAACAGCTGACAATTCATGACCTAATTCACTGATTAGCCAGTAAGTCCGATGAGAATTTCGCTATGAAAAGTTCAAGACCTGGTTTACCTATCCTGACGCAGTTTCTTTTCTAAAGTACCTTTCACTATAGAGTCAGTCTCTTCTTGAATCTCCATTCATTGTGAGGAATTGTTGGGAAACGAGAAATTTCAAGTGAATTTTAAGCTGAATTCAAGCGTGATTCATTGCTAGAAACATACGGATGATGGTTGGAGTATGTTATCCTTCCATTGAGGATGAACGTGGTATATTTATATGTTCAATTTCATTTTTCGAATGAATGAGACATTTAATTTTGGAAGTTGGCCTAATTTAATAGCTAAAAGGAGACCAAAAGGAGCAGAAACTCTTTAATCCCACATTGGTATGGTGTGAAAAGTTGAGTAATTTAAATATGAAAAGTTGGGAACTAAGAGCGAGCCCTTAGGGTACTTGAAGTTTTCAAGCGCGTTTGGGGGGAAACAATGCCCACAGCGTGCGTGCCGCCACCTCTCGTCCCGGAGCAGATGCGGGTGCTCTCATGCGACCCAGTTCTTTTTGGACTGGAACGAGCAGAGCTGCAGCCCGCCTGCTTCATTTTGAAGCGGGTGCGGCTATTGCAGGCGCACAGGCGCAACCCGACCCTACCCGATGTGCGCCCCGCGCATTTCTAGAAACAGGCGGTTATATCCAACAGAAAAAATAGTTCTGAACCAACGGACAGAACAATTCTGACAAGAACCATTCTGACAGTTCTTGTGAGAATGGTTGTGGCGGTTCTGTACAAACTGTTGCAACCGCTCCCTCTAACTGTCGAACCTCTCGATTCTTTCCAGACATAACAAAGTCCAACACAGAAATGGAAATCTAAATTTGAGTAACATTCAGACAAACATTCCTCCTCTCCTTTCTCTCTCTTACAGTGTATAGTCCTCTAAATATGACATAGATTCTATTTGAACCGTGTCTTGGTCCAAATTTTGTCTACTTCCAATTAATGAAGGTACTGTTCAATTTTAGTTCAACCGTACTGTCTATTTCGTAGTGATATTCAAATATTGTGAAGGAATATTGTATCTTGAGAGACTAGCATCCAATAACCCATTAGTATCGTAGCAGGGGACGTAATCTTAAGGAGATTGGTTATACGCATACCTCACTCATATACTATGTAAATGAACTAACATTTTTTTACAAGGGTTATGCTGGAATATTTATTTCTAAATATTACTGCTAATATTTTTTATTATATTGACACTGACTTATACTAGTCTAATTGGTGTTTAACTAAGGAAGAGACTAAAAGATGGTTCTGTAATTAAGGAAGATAAACTTGTGTCATTCCGGAAAGATTCGAGGTCGAATCTTTCCCACTTAAATACAAGCTTACGACATCCGAATGTAAGATCCACTCTGTTGAAGTTGATCTATATTATTTCAAGTAACTAAAACTAAAATCATGTATTTTGAATACTTTTTGCATATCCATCAAATAGGCATTAAATAGACGACCGAAATAGTGAGTTGGTTAGTTTAACGATGTAGAATATTTCAAATCTAGCAAAAAATGGTGTATGGGGGTTTTTAAGTATTTAGATCATGATGAGGTTGGATCAAGAATTTGTATGTCTAAAGACGTAGATCTAGGCAATGTGCTATTTTTGGCCGTTCATTTTGCGCTTACTTGATTGATGGGCAAAAAGTATTCAAAATACATCATTTTTTATTTTTAGTTGCTTGAAATAGTGTAAATCAACTTCAGTGGAATGGATCTTGCATTCGGATATCGTAGGATTACATTTGAGTGGGAAAGATTCGGCCTTCAATCCTTCCAGAATGACACAAGTGTGTGTGTGTGTGTGTGTGTGTGTGTGTGTGTGCGCTGTGTGTGTGAGAGAGAGAGAGAGTAAGCTATGCTACTTTCAAGATCCAAATCATTGAATACGATTTACTGCACATAAACTAACTATAAGCAAAATTTGAAAGTTTTTCATTATGATTTATCCACTCATAAAATATTCTATTGTCTTAAGAAAATTTTCATGTTTTTGCTCTCATATTCCAATCTTGAGTCTTCAACACTAATCACACGCTCAGTTTCAAGTGTTGGTTTTGTGTTTCTTTCCTCTTCTTGTGTTCTCACTTGTCCTTCACGATTTCATGGCTACAAAAATATTTCTTTTTAAATGAAAGGGAGGACTATGTAATACGGAATCAATGGAATAAAAACTTTACCATGCGCTTATTTCCAATGGTTTTTTTTTCCAACTTTGTTGTCAAATCTCACACTAATTGCCACACACTTGTGAATATTTGATTGGGGCCTTACATGATTCTTTCATTTTTTTTGTGTTCTGACTTGTCCTTCACAATTTCATGGCTACAAAAGTATTTCTTTTAAAATTAAAGAGAGGACTATGGAATCAACAAAAGAAAAAGTTTACTATGCACTTATTTCCAACGTTTTTTTTCTACATTGTAGTCAAATCTCACACTAATTGCCACACACTTGTGAAGATTTGATTGGGGCCTTGGATGATTCTTTCCTCTTCTTGTGTTCTCACTTGTCCTTCACAATTTCATGGCTACAAAAATATTTTTTGATTAGGGCCCATGAGAAATCGGTTACTCGGCCCTCCCAACGGTCACCGTCCGGGACTATGTGGTTTGAGTGGGATTTGCTAACCTCCTCACAAAGCATAGATCTTTAAAAGAAAGAGCATATATACAATATGAATATTGTGGAAATAAAATTAAAACGAAATACAAGTCCATGGAGACTTTGGATTGAATGTAAAATTATTCACCAAAAGGAGAAGGAGTTGTGTATGATAGAAACGTAATTGACATCTAGCAAATTTTGTAAAAGCATGTAGCTTCAATAATATTTGTTGACGTGGTTCAAATCTTGAACGTCCGAGTTTTTACCTTTTATCTTATTCTTTAAATTGGATTAAATTGTGTTCGTAATTGCCATTCTTTGTTAATCATGCTAAATATGAGCAAATATCTTCTTTCTGATACATATAAAACATACTATTGTACTTCGAAAATTATTTTTCAGTCAATATATTGATGGTTACATCTTTCTTGATCCAAGGGTCATGTGGACTTTTTTTTCTTTCTTTTTGCCTTGGTGATGATGGAAGAAAAGTTTGATTCTGGAATGCTGTCAGTTATGCAATAATCCTTTGAAAAGCCTATATCCTAACACTTGACATATTTGCTTTGATTAATCAATACATTTTGACTATTGAACAAGGGGGACCGACTTGGTGTACCTATTAATTTCCGAATGAGCCATTAATGAGACTAACAAGAAAGAGAAGATGAAGTAAATTCAGTTGTTTGTCATTTGATCTTAATCTCATCGACAACCCTTGTGTAAATCTTACCACTCTAAAAGTGGTTCCTCAATTCAATATATATTTTGAGTAAGGCACATTGTCGACTCGTTTACTTAAAAAAAAGTTTATAATAATAGATTTCCTAATTGTGATTTGTTTGATTCTCATCCTGGAATTGAAGTAACTGAAGTTATCAATCTGGCCTCAAAAAGTCAAAATAAGTGGACTTATGTAAAGTCTGTCCCTACCTCCAAAATCTACAGCCAGAGAAGGAAACTTGCAAACAGAGTTTGCATAACCTATATTTTCACTCAAAAATTAGGTCCATATCTTTCACATAATTCATTATAGCCTGTCTTGTTTCTTTGTTTATCAGATAATTGATATAATGTTTTGTTAATACTGAATAAGTAACTAATAAATATTTGATTTACTGCAAATGCCATAAAGAAAAGTAGAAAAACTGAAAAACAAGATTCCTTGAAACCGTACGGCTAAATTTCCTGTGACTGTAATTAAAAAGAGAAGGGAATTTCAATGAGGAAATGATAATGAAATTTATACAAGGAGATAGTATTATAATGGGGCATTTTATGGACATTCCAAATCATTCTTGTTGAACTCTACTTACATGTTACGTTGTACAAGCTTCTTCATGATTTTCAGTGTGCACGATGTATAAATATATGTTTACTATTTTTCTGCTTTGCTTATATTTTTAAAATAAGGGGAAACGTAACATCTGAAAGAGTTGAAAAACAAAACATAAGGGTGGAGAGTCAGTATGATATGCATACATCATGATGAGTAAACTTATTTTGCACTACATATTTTGAACCAAATGCAACCTGCATAAACTTATTATGGACTAATCTCTCTACTTTCATCAATTTCAACCTTTGAGAAGATGTTTCTGTGAGCACGGATCTTACACAAACCTTGATCTCAACAACACAACAACCATGACTAACTATTAACGAATCCCCAATGTCAGTGGGCTTGACAGCAACCAGCTAACCATCTATGAACTTTACTGTCCGAGAAACCAAACTTTGACCAACTCGAAACTTTTATTTTTTTTGAGGAAAAGGTGAGATGAACCCCCCACATTTCAATTAAAAGCATTTAATGAAACATCAAAATGAAGTACAAGCCCAAATAAAAGTAAAAGTAAAAGAAGAAAGTAAAGAGTACTCCAATTGCCGCTATCATATATACACAAGTACAAACATACAAAAGAGAAAATAGGCCAATAGTGTCACATCTCCATGGTCAGTGAATCCCCCCTCTCACATCTCCCAAGCCATAAAGTCCCAAACACCACAAGGGCTATGCCATATCGCATATAAAACATGCTTGGATCTCAAAAGCGGCATTGGTGGGATCATTCGCTACTCCTCGAGATCGTCAAAGGCATCATACCTATCATTATCTGTGGAGGTATCAGAGGGGTGGGGTGTCACAGTCGACATGTGTCCCATGCTTACCAATGGCTCTCTCCAATAAGTTACACCAATGTCAAAAATTATCTTTAATATTGAATAGAAGATTACATAAAATATTATTAAAAATGTGATTGTTTCTTCTTTCCGTAAGGCCCAAAGTAAAGTGGCAACACCTGGGTCTCAAACTAGTCTCTTCGCGACATCTCTCATCTCCATTCTTTCCCTTGGTGATTCATTTGAACAAGAAAGCCCAACTCTGATCAGAGAAGTGATGCATTTCTAAGTTTTCTCCCCAGTACAGCCTTCACTTCTTATGTCTTCAACTTCTTTCGGTAAAATCCGGGATCTAAAATCTCCCTAAGGTTGTCTGGGAAAAGCCATTTTGACAAATTTATGGAGGTTTATACCATCCTTAAACATGTCATTTGTTGGCCTTCTTCCTGTCAACATCTCTAGCAAGAGTACTCCATAGCTGTACACATCTCCTTGAATTGAGACGACGTTGCCCATTCCATACTCTGCACATCATTTTTACCGTTAGATATAATACGTATATTATATTACAGAAATAATATTTAGTGCATCTGAGTTCTAGTAGTATTTGGCATCAGAGCTAGAGTACAACTTGGTCTAGTATTGTCTATATTTGTCATGAATTTATATAATATCATATTGTAATACCCCGTTCCCGGAATACGTACTTAATTGCGTATTCAGTTTTTCGATCGTATTTTTCGATTTACTTCCCGTATTTGACCAATTTCAATTTCAAATATCATTTTCTAATATATTAGATTTTATGTGAATTTCTGGAATTTTCTAGAATTAAAATGAATTTCTTCAAAACCGGTGTCGACCAGTGCCGCTGATCGATTCCTGAATTTTTATCTTACAAACTGTTTAGAAATTCTAGAAGATTCTTTAGACATTTCTGCTTAGAATAATATTCCTTGCTTAAATTCTTTTTCTGAAGATTTTACGAATTTATGGATCTTCCACCGAGTCGGTAGAAGACTGATTCCAGTATTTTTATTTCCCAAACTGTTAGGACTTTCTAGAAAGGCCTTTAGGCATTATCTCTTAGAATCATATTTTCTACCTACATTCTTTTTCTGAGAATTTTATGATTTTATGAAAATTCTTTCGGAGTCGTAGGTAACTGATTCCGGGATTTTTAACTTTAAAACTATACAGTATTTCTTCAAACGGATTTCACTATAGGTCTTTATATATTATTATTGATTTTTGGTGAAAATTGCGAGTCGATCCGAGATACTTGAATTTCGGACGATTTCGGTATTTTCCGAATTGTTTTTCCCGCATACTCGACTTTATCTCGGGAATATGTGTTTCCGATATTTTCATGTTTGGAGACCAAGAAAATATCTTCTCATTCATTTCTTTTCCTTTTTCCATTTCCTTTATTCCTTCCTTCCTCCACAAGTAGGGGTGCCACCGGATACGGATTATCCGCGGATATCCGCATCCGAATCCGCCTCCAATCCGGATAAGGATATCATTTTTCACATCCGTCAATATCCGTATCCGTATCCGTATCCGAAAGGTGGGTGCGGATACGGATATGGTAAAAGTAATATCTTATTCGTATCGATCCGATATCCGAATGTTGCATGCTTCATAATGATATCGGTATGGAGAAGACTATTCTTCAATGGAATAAGGCATTAAATTTTGATATTTTGAGTTGGTGAAAAAGTAATAGTGGAAAGTATTCGATTCTTGCAAGAGCACCACAAGATATTTGAGTATTTGACATCAATCATGGCATCCGAATCGGCATTTAGCACAATTGTTATAGAAGTCAAATGACAATGAATACGATGAATGTATTGATATGTACACAATAATATCATAGTATGTATTACATTTAATATTGTAGTAGATGAGATAAAAAGTAATATAAGTATTTCTATTTAATTTATATTTAACCATATCCATTTTTAACATATCCGATTAGTATCCGCATCCGATCCGCTAATATCCGATTTATATCTGATATCCGATTTTGGCGGATACGGATATCATTTTTCCACATCCGCCAATATCCGTATCCGTATCCGTATCCGAAGGTTGGGTGCGGATATGGATACGGTAGAGGTAATATCCGATCCGTATCCGATCCGATGGCACCCCCATCCACAAGCCATTAACTTTTCCAATTTCCAATAATTCCAATTTTTCTCCACCACAAAATATCTCCACCTCATTTTCTTCCACACACTTCCATTCCACCTCCTCCACAAATATCTCCACCTCACCCTCTCCCATGGCAAGCTTTGATTGGTTAGGGGAGACACCTCACCTCCCCTATTTTACACAAAACCCCCTCTCTTCCATTTAATTACAACTCCTTCACAAATCCCAAATCATATTTAAACCTTTCCTTTACATTTCTTTCTCTTTTTCTTCACTTCACCAAAGAGAAAACCTTCACCATTCCCTCCTCTATCTCAACATCAATCACCTAGGTCTTCATCTTCACTTCAACCTCAACTACTTTGGATTGGGGATCATCTCTCTTCGTCGATTACATCTCCGTTGATCAATTCGTCGACCACAACCATTCCGAGTTCGTAAAGCTTCGCATAACCGATCTACGTGAGTATATTTACTCACCAAGACTTGTCAAATCCCTAGTACACTTGTATTTACATATCTTTAGTTTACAAGTCATCAA